>CM032063.1:6660241-6701005 GCA_018831715.1 Matsumurasca onukii | reverse complement strand
GTGAGCAATACAGTGTCCTGCTATTCACAGCTTTGAGATTTGTGATGTTATTAGTGTATTACGTGTTGTGTTAAAGCTATGTTATACAAATGGCTGCTCTGTGATAAAAATTACTGTTTTTACTAAAGCCCATTAGGTATAAGGAATTAATATAATATTAAATTAGCTATTACCCCGTCCAACAATTGTAAGTTTTTAGTTATATAGCTGATTTAATATCGTCATCTTCAGGTTGATTATCCATGTGGACTTAGTTATGTAACCATTACACATCACAAAACAATCAAAAGAAATAAATTAACACGAAATCTGCCGCTTGTCGTCGCTTGTTAGTGCATGTCCGTACGTGCGTGTAGGCCTATTGTAAACTGTTTATCGTATCCGTGTTAATTTATTTTAATTGTTTTATGATGTTTGTAAATGTCTACATAACGAAGTCCACATGGATGCACTACCAAGATTTTCAAGCCTGAGGATGACGATTATTCGTCGAAACATGCCAACAGAACTTACTGCAAAACACATTTGAACTATGACGGAGGTAATAACTCAAATTCTAGTCATTAACTACACAGTTCAGAGCTAATTTAAATGGTGAATTGAATGAATTTAAGTGAAGTAACGCTTAATTATGTGATTGTTTACATAACGCCAGTGGTACATGAGACAGTGAAAATTAAATTTAAAACATATCAATAGTGTATTTGAGAAGATATCTAGTTAAAACTCAGTATGACTTGAGAAGATATCCCTTTTAGATGAGTGATTGTCAACGGTATTTAAGTATATATCAAAGTTTATTTGAGACACTGTGAAATGAAAATTAGAATAGTATTGTTTAGCGTATTTGTATGGAAGTGTACCTATCAAAGCAAAATAAATCACTAAATCACTATTTGAGATGCCGAACACTCTCATGATGAGGGTATTTTTAAGGCAAATATGTAGTGGAGGATGAGGACAGTGGTAGTAATGAGTTATGAGGTGTAGCTCATGTTTACAAACTAAGGCCGACTCTTCCTTAGAATGGGTCATTCATCAATAGCCCAATGACCAATGGAAATACAAGGACCAACGGCTTAACTGTGACTTCCGAACCATGGTTAATGGTCTAATATGCCTAAACGATGGTGGGAGTTGATGCGGGTATCATCATATTGTCACTGAGACTATCTGAGCCGCTTTAGACCAATATCATCCTCAAAACCTGACCTCCATGAAGCTGGATGTCCCAGTCAAATAAAATCTGAAATAGCAAATAGCTCCAAAGCTATGTACATGTTCTTAAATACTATTAACGACTTATTAAACAAAATAATATTGTTACAAATACAATCGACTTTTCTTGACAACATTAGTAGACTTTTAAAATTAAATTGACTGTTCATATTCATTTTATGATTTTTCAAAAAGGATTATTTTTAAATACAGTTGACATACTCTCATATACAATTAGAAACGTTCTAAAACAGTTTTTCTACAAAGTTTTTACAGAAAAGTATTTTTTCAACACTACAAATGAACATGAGGACAGTCAATTTAATTTTAGACGTCCACAAATGTAGACAAGAAAAGTATCAAATATTGTATTTAAGAAGATAGCATATGCATTTGAAGTCCTCAGTTTTACCTGAGAAGATATGTATTGTGGATGAAAATTGTTTTAACAAATAGCAAATACTTTGTTAAAAGTTTGTTGTTGACGATGGTTAAATTTCACAGTTCGTAGTAGGTTTTAACCTGAAATGGCAAATAGTTCAGCAATAGTTCCAACTGTTGTACATGTTCTAAAATACAATTAACGACTACTGAATAAAACATATGTTTTCAAATAAATTTAAAACGGTAACATTTCATTAACTATTGAACAAAACTTGACTATTCTCATATTCAAAGAGACAATTGACGTAGGTAATTTCATATAAAATTAGAAACTTTGTAGAAAGAGAGAGCTATTAGTTTTCATTGCATTTTCCTGTTTAAATTCTCAAACTGTGTTCCATGACATTTTAACAAAGTACCGTGGAGATATTGTTGTTCATTTTGTTCTTTCGTTACTTCCTTTTTCTTCTGGAGCCATCTCAAGTATAAGTGAGGCAATCCACCCTCATTATTCGATTATCAAAATTGTCTAGATAAACTAGTTACATCTTATTGACGTAGGAACGTTGAGTAAACAGGGCGGATATTTATTAACAGGTTGCTGAATTCAGCTGGTCGGTGTTGTGGGCTGGATGGAAATGTTGCTTGATTGCTTGGTTGACGTTTGATTGCTCTTGGTTGATTACTCATGCACTTTTGATGAGTTCAGAGTCGGTGAAGTGCGCAGACAAACGTAATAAATGTGTAGCTATCGTTTTGTTCATTTATCAAGGTTAGGATTGGGTGTTTTGATTTTTTAAGAGAAGTTTTTTAGTCGATATTTGGGTAAAGACATGTAAGTTAAGGGTTGTATAATAACGAACTCTCATCCTATAATCGTTCTTTTACTTTATTACTTTTCTCTTCGTGGTATGAAATTTACAAATATTTGGTATAACATTTGGACTTTGTGTGTTTAAAAGCTTTGCTTTGCATCTGTCATGTTTATCCATTACGTTTATTTATATCTAAACTAAATACAATCACCAATAATCAACAACATTTTATTTTTCCGGCAAAGTATCTATACTCTCAAGCACCTACTAACGGTATTCGTAACCCTTAGATCTCCTCCTACCTCCCTCATTTCGTTCCTGACTGTAAATATATATTTAATAACTCATAACATTCCAAAATTAACAAACTTCACCTATTCTTAAAATTGGATTTATAAGAGGAGGCACTCAATAGTTTGAAACTTAAAAGAGCTACGTTTCTCTGAAACTTCGTATGGAATACAAAACAGTTTGCATAAAGTTTGATAGCAAATAGTGACGTCTTTGAACTTGCTCCTCCTCAAAATCCCATCTTCACAGCGAAACAGGAATCTTAGAATATTTTAAATAAAACAGGAAACCTCTTCCAAAAGTGTCTAAGGTGACAGTTTTCAAACACGAAGTATAACGTATACAAATTAACTCTCTGTATCCACAGACATATAAAAGCTCGCAGTTGAGTATAACATAACGTCATAGCCGAGTATATCACAGCGCTGATGGACTGAAGGCAATAATGTAGCAAGGGATAATAGGCTTTATGTCCAGTTTCCGAGGGTGGAATAGAGGATCAGTTTCCCTTGTCTCTACAGCCCTTGTCCAGTCTCGTAATACTGACCAGCTGAGAGCTCTGAAGAAATATTGCACATTTTAGTAATTAATTATTAACAGAACATTTATAACTACAAGTGCATTTATAACTCCCAAGAATCTTTCATTCAAGTTGTGTAGGGTACTGTGTCTATAAGCAACTCTATGTTGTACCGGGAAAGGATGAACAATCAATAGCACAGCATTTACAGGTTGATGCGGTATTTTTAAGGAATCAACTAAATTACCAACTTCAAATAATTATGTTTAGTAACACCACCAATAACATTAAAAGTTGCAAAAGAACGTTGAAATTATCCGGTGGAATTCTGTGATATTTCTCCCTTGGGTAGTTACTCGTGTATTAGGCGTAATTGTGTAATCTTCTCGCTAGGGTTTCTACTCTGCTGATTTAAACCACTTTTATTGTTTCATTTTACATGATTCGAATGGAAAATCTGTTGGAGCCAAAGGCTTTCAGTTTTGTAGCAGGAGGAGCATTTACAGATCAAACGAGTTTTGGCACACAATTGGGAGGCTCGGAAAACAGACTGACAGGGGGAGACTGAAAAATTTAAGTGAATAGTATTTATTGTATTCGAAAACAACTTCCAGTTTATAGCACAACAGTTCAGGTTTGAACTGAACTAATCATGAACGCAAACAGTTTAGGCAGTAATGTACACGGCATTAAATGATTGGTGATTGGCCCAGTAGGCTTTGATTGGTCTCTGCAGATTGCTGTTACACTTTTGATGAGAAGTCGGTAGCACTGTCATTGACAGCTTACATTGACGTTCTGTGAACACAATCAATCACGAGGAAATTAACGACTTTGAGTTAAATAGTGATTAACAACTTTTAGTTTTGATGTAGTACAATGTTGTATTGAAGATTGTTATAGGTACGTTCTCCATCGTTTTTTTAGTGAACAGAAAAGAACACGACGTTTCGGGATCTGGAATCTGATCCTGTCGTCAGGTGAAAGATAGTCTAAAACGTATCACAAAATATTAAAAATGATCAAGCCAAAAGGTAATCAGTGCAAGCTGACCAGTCATCCACCGCCAAATAATAGTGTTTATTATAAATTCCAAGAAGAAGCTGTCTCCTGATGAATAGTTTTTATTTTTGTGTTTTGTTTAAACTTATTGATTTTACAAACTACAATACAACAACAATAAACAACATGCCCACGACTGTAACAGCTACTCACTGACTGACTACCTGGCTAGGCAGCCGCATTGGCTGGCTTGGAACAGCGGGCAACCAATCACAACTGTAAATCAGACTGACCAACGTTATTTCAGAACACAGCAATACTTATTTACGCAGCCAATGAAGGGAAAGTGTTTAAGAGTTTGGATAATTAAATCAGGTTTTAAAAGAAAACAGAAAACTTGTCAGCAAGTGACTTACTAACTAAAGCAAGTAACTTACTAACTTTCGCGTTAGATGTGCCGTGGTAAAATGAACCTAATTCTAGAAAACTAGCATTTTAATTTAAATTCTATAAAATTTAAAGAACTATCAGATCTGTAACAGCTATAAAAGCTCCAACACATCTTGTATCCGAAGGAAAGTGTTTATGTTAACACTTCACCATGTTAAATGAAACAATAAAAGTGGTTTAAATGAGCAGAGTGGAAACCCAAGCGAGAAAACATTACACAATTACTGCCTAATACACGAGTAACTTACCCGAGGGAGAAATAACGCAGAAATCCGCAGAATAATTTCAACGTTCTTCTTCAGCTTTTAATATTTTTAGTGGTGTTATTATGCACAGTTATATTACATGGATGACTAAGTACGCTCCTTATAAATACAGCAGCAACCAGGAAACTTGTTTCTCTTTATTTTTATTCTAAATTATTCGTATTAAAAGGTACAAAGAGAAGTTAAAGTGGATTAAAACAAACCGTATTACATGTGTAATATGCAGTAACATGTTCACTTGTATCAGAAGGTAACAGCTGTTGTTTGAGTCAAAGTGAAGACCACAGACAACTGTGGCCGGTATATTGGACTCTGAGAGAACGGTCATTGTTTCCAGTTCCCGTTATTATATACGAGTTGTTTGATTTTCAACCTACCTAGTCGAGAATACAAAATATAGTTACGTTATTTCTCATTTGATAATTTGTTGAGTATTTTTTCATTATGAACTAGTGTTGAGGAAGTCGAGTTGTACTCGATTTCAGCGTATGAAGAGTGCCCAAGTGTACAAAATCGTAGTAAGTGATTAAAAACTCTTGTTAAAAAGGGGTAAAGTTAGTCTTGTTTATCGAGACGAAGCCAGGACTACAAAGTCGTCTCTACCACTCAACCTCGACCTTTACCTTGTGTCACCGTAAATCCACTTGACAAAGTTACTCTATAACTAGCTGCGCCAGCTGGGGCTTCGCCCCAGACCCCTGGCACGCTCACTCGCTTCGCTCGCGACTGGCACCTCGGCCTACGGCCTCGGTGCCCTTATTTAATGTTAAATGTCGAGCCATTTTTGAATTTTTTATGATTTACCCCACTTTTTAACCCCTTCCTCCCCAAACAATTTGGTAGACAATATATTTTTGAAATCAGCATAATCCCTTTTTTGATACTCCACATCGATTTTTATGATTTTTTTTCTTGCCCCCCCTTCCCCCCCAAATCCATATATTGTGCCCCTGAGCTCCAAAATCAGTAGGGTCTTTGGGTTAATGGTATACAACTATGTGTCGAGTTTCAAACAAATCCGTTGATTTACTAATAAATATTTACTAAAAAAGAAATATAACATGGGGAATTGGGACCTCAAAACCCCATAAAAAATAAAATCTATATAATTTTATTCGTTTCCCCACCCTCCACACACTAAGGACACAGGTGAATTGAAAAAATCTGAATTACCCCAGCCAGATTCCGAGATCTCAACACTCCGGACAACCCTAACCGAAATACTAATAGTTTAGATTATTTTATATTATTACTACCGATCATATGTGTACATATTTGTGTAATAAAAGAATTGTCTATGAACGAGAGTTGCGTCTGTTTGTTTGCTTAGTAGCGATCTAGATGTAGTGTGGTTGCTTAAATTTATTTCATTAGATAGCCAACCTGACCTTAGCCTTACATGTAACACGCCTAGCAAATAAAATATTCTTATTACATTTATTTATTTATTCATTTACGGCAATACACCTTTTAACAATGCTTTTTAGATATGTTCTGTTGGCTGGTTGAAATAACAAGAATATACATCTATAATACGACTAAATAACAGCTGATAAATAATGTAACATAACATGTTCTAACTGGTTGATGAAAACATGCACCACCGCGCGCTATTCCATCACGGATCCGTTAGAAACCAAAACTATAATTTATATAGTATAACTTAACTGATAAGATTAAGTTTGGTTCATCGGAGTATAATATTCTTACCGAAAAGTGTTGAAAGTATGAATACATTTTGAACAAACACTTCACAACATAAATTCAAGATGGTTTTGAATTGATTGACTCCACCACACAAACTCCACTTGCGGTATGTATTGTAACATACACAGTACACTCACACTGCTGAGCTGTATTATGCTGTGAGTTTCATGGAAATGTTACTTGATTGCTTGGTTGACAGCTGATTGATCTGAGTTGATTAAACACGTCCGTGTGAAGGATGGTATCATCACATTCATCACCCTGGATGAGGGAGAATTCTACCTACCAACATTTAGCAGAAAGTATGTAAGTAAGTTTTGTTATTCTAATCGTACAAAGATATGCGCAGCTCATTTCCATTAGATATAGAACTGTTGTTCATTTCTTCATAGAACAAAAACGTCGCAGAACAAACGAAGTGTTTTGACTGGGACTCGTGGCGTGGTCCTGTAATCCACTTCATGGAGGTCAGGGTTTGAGGATGATATAGGTCTAAAGCGGCTCAGATAGTCTCAGTGATCATCTGATGATACCCGCATCAACTCCCACCATCGTTTAGACATATCAGACCATCACCTGTGGTTCGGAAGTCACGTTAAGCCGTTGGTCCTTGTATTTCCATTGGTCATTGGGTTATTAATTAATGACCCATTCTTAGAAGAGTCGGCCCTTTGTAACAAGACTACACCTCATAACTCATTACTACCACTCATCACACTCATCCCTCACCACATATTTGCCTTAAAATACCCTCATGAGAGTGGTCGGCATCTCAAATAGTGATATAGTGACGTTTGCATGAATACGTTATTAACTAAAACTGCATCATGGTTCGTTTGTAAAATACAAATCTATGAACCGAAATTGCAAAATCATTTAAAACTCCGTTGGTGTTAAAGTTACAACAAAGTATGATTATATATATGGTAAGCAAACAATAAATATATTTATGTCTTGATTCTTTGTTTGAAGTTTGTTGTTGGCGATGAAAGGACTTCAGAAGTTAAACTATGATTGCAGACATTTTCCATCCTCTAGTGGCAAAATGATCACAAAGGATCTGCTCACTAACGATGGAAGAGCGGATTCAACTTCTTTGTCTGATATTAAGTAAAACCTCCTTACCTATTCAATTAAGTTCTAAACTTAATATTTACTATCAGGATTTATAAGATAAAATTAAAACAAAATGCCTTTTGTCGAGTGGTTTTAAGTTATACTTGGTTTATCTAACTCTACGCTTCCACGTTTGTCTTTTTAGACATTTTTGCTTTAATTTTTACGCGCTTAAGTGGGGGATTTTTAAATCACTAAATCACTATTTGAGATGCCGACCACTCTCATGAGGGTATTTTAAGGCAAATATGTGGTGAAGGATGAACGTGTTGAGTGGTAGTAATGAGTTATGGGATGTAGTCTTGTTACAAACTAAGGCCGACCCTTCCATAGAATGGGTATAATTAATAGCCCAATGTCCACTGGAAATACAAGGACCAACGGCAACGTGACTTCCGAACGACGCGGTGATGGTCTGATGTCTAAACGATGGTGGGAGTGGAATGCGGGTATCATCAGATCACTGAGACTATCTGAGCCCTTTGACCTATATCATCCTCAAAACCTGACCTCCATGAAGCTGGATTACTTCCTACGAGTCCCAGTTAATAGTCATTACTTAACACAACTCAAACTCTACTAAAGTTAACTCACCGCAACATACTAAACAAATTCTAGAAAAAATTAACATTCAGTTTTCTCCAAGCTACATCAGAACACAGAATAACGCAAGAAATATCAGCAAAGTTAGCAGCACTCAATTCACAACACATCGTGACTTCACCATCTGAACTCTCGGATGGGTTGGTTGGCTTCTTCTTGACATTTGCAAACCTCTCGCAAATTCATACTTGAATATACACTGCACACTCTACCATACTTTGACTGAGTAAGTAGTACTTAATACTTATACAAGGGTCATACAGTGAACTTTAATCTTTTTAAAAGTCATATGAGTTAGTTTTAGATGATTAACTTTTATTCCTCAAACTAAAGACAAAATAGGGATTTTTGAAAAATGTTCATGTTTGAAAATAACATCATGCGTAAAGACGATCCATTCATTTTCTACTGCTTCAGTAAAGTGTCTTGTGTTTTCAAGATTTTCCAGGTCATCAATTTCAGGCTTCCCAATGAAATCGCCTTGTGATTTCTTATGGAGATATTTAAAAAGAAAGATTACACAAAGAAACCCTCATAACAGAGAATTGAAACAGATCATTTTTAGAGAATTCCGCATACTTTATTTATACAGAAATCGTAGTCTTGTAATAATAAAGCGAAACACTCGGTCTGTGGGTTCTGAATCGTTGAGTTTTCAGTAGTAGCATAACCGAAACCTTCAGTCTGAGACATAGCTATAAGCGTTGGCAGGAGGACTCTACGCGCTACGTGCATAGTTTCATGGGATCGTTCAACAGGTCTGAAATTTTTAATGAAATTAAACAAAATATTATCTCTAGCTGAAGGTTGGAGGAAGGTACTATAATGATGGACAATACAGAAGCATGAGAGTATGGAATTATATTTCCCTTGAAGTGTCCAGCGGTCTGTGAGAACCGATGTTTCGGTAAGTGTTAAGGAATGTTGAACAGCGCGAGATGAGCTATACTGAAAACTAGAAAAACATTGATTCAAATGCATCATATGCATCTTGTTACTTTCAAATTATGGACAGTGAATGAAAATCTCCTTTTTGACTTTATTTTAAGACAATAACAGTTATTTAACAAATTAACTGAACTATGGCTTTTTCAAACTATCAAAGTACTGGATATAAATATAAAGTAAGTACCAGCGTGAAGTCATTTTCATAAACCTAATGCAGCGGATACGTGGCGGATTGGTATCGCATGCTGACAAACTCCAGGGTTCATTCATATTAAATTTAACAATTCAACATTTTATTTCCATAGTTACTTCATAATTTCAAAAATTATTTAACGATAACATTAAAAGTGCAACATATAATTTCTATGGCAACTCAAGACAGATTGATTGCGTATATCAATAAGGTAGCACTCCTCGACCGGCTGCGAGTAACCTCCACCAATAATACGATTAGGTCCCTTGGTTGCTGGAGGTTGGGCCGTGGTCACCGTCTTGCTTCTGCGTTCCTCTAAGTATGAAAGAGTGAAAATCGAGTCCTCTCTTTTCCTAAAATTATTAGAGTGTTGATAACACCCTATTAGGTCCCTTGGTGGAAACGGGCAACAAGCGGGTCGGGTTTGCACAAGGATTGCTACCGGGCTTCACGCCCGCCTCGGAGATGTGGGTTTCACGGTTTTTACACATCTATAAAATAAACAAAACCCTAATTTTAACTCCGCAAGCCGGTGGCAAGCGGGACTCGGCAACGAGGAGGAGGAGTCGGAGGTATCAACCTCGATAAAAACTGGAGGTCATCTGGCGGATGACATTTTTCTCTGTAAGGGCAAGAGTTCGGCTCAACGGTGGAGCAGGTGGACCAATTATCTCAGAAGCTGCGACACTTGAACTTGCGGTGGGGAGTGGTGACCAGAGATCTGCAACGAATGATGTGACATGGGTAGGGTCGAGGTTGAGTGGTAGAGGACTTTGTAGTCCTAGCTTGTAGTCCTAACTCATCCATTAATACCATCTACTTTTCAATAATTAACGGAAGAAAACCTTGTTTATGGCCGAATTTTTAAACCTTACCTTACCTTAAGTACTGAGATAATTTTCTAAAATTAATTATAAGAAAGATGCCGCTAATATCAACTTTTGTCACGTTAGAATGTTCACACTTTATAAACAAACTCAATTGAACGCATCACTCTTGATGAAGCACAGTGCTTCAGCTTGATTTAGACAGATGTCAGCTGTCTTGATGTCTCGTCTTATTAAACTCATATCTCATGATCAGTGCGTCACCTGGCGGATAATGTTCTTCATGTGTGCCTCTGTTATATGACGAATATTAAATCTTCCCCAGGCTACATCGTACAGATTCATTAGTCTAGTTTAAAGTCGACAGAATCAAATCGCCGTAGGATACAGAATTAAAAATTGTAGTTTTTCATACCGAATTCGTTGAAGGTTGCTTACAAAATCGACGACTAGAAGCGCGCTAGTTACGTACGTAAAGAAAATTCCCACATATAAATAAACTTTTAGTTGCCGTTAATTATGTATAGAGCTCTTTTCACGAACATGTGTAAGGTGTTCAAAACTGAAAACTTACCTAATGAGTCATTCTTCTAAGGGTAAATAAATCAAAATCCGTGTGAAGCAAAGTAACCATCCTTTATAACTATTAGTATATCACTATTTGAGATGCCGACCACTCTCATGAGGGCATTTTAAGGCAAATATGTGGTGAAGGATGAGTGAGAGTGGTAGTAATGAGTTATGAGATGTAGTCTTGTTACAAACTAAGGCCGACTCTTCCTTAGAATGGATCATTAATTAATAGCCCAATGACCAATGGAAATACAATGACCAACTGCTTAACGTGACTTCCAAACCACGCAGGTGATGGTCTGATATGTCTAAACTATGGTGGGAGTTGATGCGGGTATCATCAGATGATCACTGAGACTATCTGAGCCTTTAGACTCCTCAAAACCTGACCTCCATGAAGCTGGATTACAGGACCACATCACGGGGTAGTACCATAAAACTTTTACTTATAAAAAAGAGTACTCAAGCAGGTTTATATGAAAATATGTCACCGCAATTAGCCGTTCCAAAACTATCATCAACTATTGGGTACAAACCCAAGAAGTTGGTGTTACTTCATCGGCTGTTAAAAACTCCCTCACCCCCACACCGACGTACTATACCTTTCTACAGCCAAAACCCCTTCTAACGCGTTAGAAACCGTACATTTACTTTTCGACGAGATCAGAAACTGCAGTTCCTCAACGATTTTACTGGGGCTATTTTGGTGTAAATCCAAACTTTCTTATTAAAAGTCTAACAAATGAAAACGTCTCAATATTTCTAAACAAACACTGTGCCTGTACCACATTGATTAGATCCAGAGTACAGTATATCACAGCGCTGATGGACTGAAGGCAATAATGTAGCAGGGATAATAGGCTTTGTGTCCAGTTTCCGAGGATGGAATAGAGGATCAGTTTCCTTGTTCTTGCAGCCCTCGTCCTAGCGTTTAGTTGCCACGTAATCCTCATGGAACCTCATTGCATCAAGCTCTAATCACATACTTTATGGTTTTAGTATTTAAACAAATGTGTAAAGTTTAGTAAAGAGTATAAGTTAAATGCTTAGTTAGTTAAATGTTAGTGTTCCTTTAGTACTGATTGGATTTAATTTTAAAATGAAGACAAGTAAATATCCAGTGTGTAATTCTAGTCTGACTTGATTATTTTATTCCGGCTAAAAGCGACATTTGATTAAATTAAGACATAAGACTGCAGAATTTTAGGTTGTAAAACACTGACTATCCGAAAATTATATTTATACGTATAAAGAGTGTCCTGACTCACTCACCCATAGTCAGACCACAGCCCTAACTGCTAGGCCTACAGACTTAAAACTTAGCACACCTATTTCTGGTAGCCTAAAACCACCCACTTTTAGAGGCGGTTTTACAAATTACAATATTTTAGAGAGATATACATACATAAAAGAGTTAAGTTGCCACTCTTTAAAGAGAGGCTGGTTTCAACACCCAAAGAGTGAAATTTCACTATTTCTGAGTGCTCTTCACTCCTTTATTTTTACAGTGCACGCCTTTACCATTCACGTGCTTGCGCTCAAATGAGTGTTCCAACTTCTAATCTGACCAAAATCTTAGGGTTTTATGAAATAATCTTCGCTTTTTATTTCTTACGTTTTTTGTATCCCTCTTCTTTAAGAAGTTCAAGCCATGCAAGTTCTAAATTACAACAGTGAGTAATTCGAGCTTAGAGGTCGATGATTCCGTTTTGCGCTTTACACAAAATTCAAATCAAACGAGTCACTAACGTAGTAGTAAAACACCCAATGGATCTGTTTTGCTCATAGTTTTCTTAATATAGAAGTTTTCTAACCAAATATCCTACGCAATCTGAGTGTAGCCTACATATCGGCTATATTTTCCGTAACATTTAATAACCTAAGTACTGTTAGTACGGATTGGGAAGCGTAAAGGTCGCTATACTGACAGTAATGTAGGCTACTGCATTTTATTTACATGAAGTAGGCCTATATTAAACCGACTCAGCATAACAAACAAAAGCAACTGTAAATTTAATATAAACCAAGCCGGCACCAAGCTAAGCGCTCAAGCACCGTTAATGTGATTAGAGCGTGATTTGACCGTTTGGTAAAGAATACATTCAAACATTAGTCTAGTATATTGCTCGCTTCGCTTGCCTCTCTTTCATCTCGCTCGCATTTCGTGTATCTCGTTCTCTTTTATCACCATAACCCCCCTCAAAACATAACTTCGGACACAGAACGTTTATCTAGCCTACTCTTCATATTCCTAAAGTGTTTCATGGCTTATCAGGAATGGTAACCAGAAGTTATGACGTGAAAGTACAAACAATAATACTTTAAGTTGATTAGAAAACACCAGACGACCACAATCTACTATTTAAATATTTTCCCTCACTTCTAAGTCTCTCGCTCAAAAATATGATAACAAATAACGCACCGACAACAGTGTACCGGTAGTGGCATCACCTGCTCTCCACCTGCTAATTGCGTCGTGATTCCCAACCCTCGTCAAAATTTCGGGTTGGCAAAAACATCAATAGTTTGTTCATTTGTGCGTAAAGTAGTTTTGGGTAGATTTAAGCTCTTTCTATGGATTGACAAAACACCACTAGACGAAATTATACGTAACCAAAATTATGAAACCGAAAATTCTTGTTTACAGCCGGGCAATGTTTTATTTTTTAAGTTTTGCAAAGCTACGAGTAAAAGTGGAAAGACTCCACCTTCTCGCTGCATATTTCTCGTAGTAATGGTAGAGTCCAACCTCCTCCCGTACAAAATATAGAGAACTTTTGCAAAGCTTTCTCCTATCTCTATCTGAGTCAAACCCTTTTTCCGCTATACAATACAAATAACGGATATTTCTGAATGAGCAAAAGAGTTAAAAATAGGAAACTTTGTACCCACTTTTATAGACCAAGGTAGGGTTAACACAGTTTATGTAGTTTGATGTCAGTGTCAGAGCAACAGCCTTTCTTTCTACAAATACGAATTTATACTTTTTGAAGACACTGAATGGAACATTATCCTGTAATCATAACTCTCTGATACTTAATATATGACTTGTAAGATTGTTAGCTCGGTACTTAATTTAAGTTAAGACAAAATAGAAACACATAACTATGGCGTATCAGTATTATATGAATAGTTTTAATATATATATTTATAGAAACTACTTAGTTGAACATCGTCAATTGTTTAAACCAGAATATGACTAATTTCTATCTGTTATACGAGTACAATGGTTTACCTTTCTGTAGAATTCCATTTAGGCTAAGCTGGAAACTGCTACTCACAACAACACTGCACCACCGTTAAAACACTGTACACATAATTTAAAACTAATGTAATAAACTTGGTTAAAAACTTAAATAACACACTAGTCACTCGGCTGATACTTTCAATACGCACAAGCAAACTATTGATTGTAAACATTCATGTAACAACTTGAGGAAAAGTCAGCTGTTCGCACAGATAATAATCGATACGATGCGAGCCAACACAAACCACAGATTACGCCTGGCTTATTTTAGTCTGAAAATCAATGTTACTATAATAAATGTTTCCAAGCTGGCACATAATTACAGTTCGATACATTTTGTACTTTTATCGTAAGGGGAGGGGCAGCAGTGGGAAAAGGATGATTTTCCAAACGCGTATTAAACATATGTTTTGACATTTGCCTTGTTCTCATTTCATTAGTTTTAATTTCTACTCAGGGTAAAAATAATTGTCAAAGCAAAATGTTGTGGTATGTAGTTTTTATTTCATTATTCCAGTGTAACATTTAATCAATAATTAATTAGTTAAGAATAAATACTGTCTTTCCTCTAGATTCCGGAAAAAAAAATGTTTTACGTATTTTTTAAAATGTTAATAATGTGTCGTTTACTTGTATTGTTATCTCTTATTTTGTTTGGACACATTTTAAAATACAGGGTGGCCATAAGTCAGTTGTTGACCGACATGCGTTCAATGAAATGCATGCCTGTCAACTGACTTATCCACCTAATATCGAACTCACGTGCTTCACTAAATAAAAGGTTTACCAAAATATTGTTGTTATTCTTTGAAAATATTTTAAGTTCAAAATCATCAAACAAAAGAGAGAGAGAGAGAGAGAGAGTCAAGAGAGACCTCAAGTCAACGAGAAGAGTTATCATCATTTCAACGCAAGACTTATCCACTATTAAAATGTGAGCCATTTCCATCAAAGCATAATTGGCTCTCTTTTCAGTTCAAGTTTGTATTTTGTTGTTTCTTTACCTCATTATATTCCATCTAAACTCAAGTATATGTTACCGATCTTTAAGCTTTTGAAAGTCCCACAATCTAGTTTTAAAATGTAGGTAAATGAGTATCTTAACATTTTGCAGCTGGTCATTTTCTAATCGTTTTCTTTTAACACTTTTAATGGGTTTAGAAGTGTCATATATTCAAATCAGGGGTTTCAAAGAGTATAAATCATTACTAAATCACTATTTAAATCCGACCACTCATGATATTTTAAGGCAAATGTGTGGTGAAGGATGAGTGTGATGAGTGGCGTGTGAGTTATGAGGTGTAGTCTTATTAACAAACTAAGGCCGACTCTTCGTTAGAATGGGTCATTAATATCAACCAATGACCAATGGAAATACAAGGACCAACGGCTTAACGTGACTTCTGAACCACGCAGAGTCCTTTCTTCTTATAAAGTTGAAGATTTCTTTTACAAAATTGAAACTTTGTGCTTCCAAACACGTACTACGTAGCATCTAACAAAGTAAACTCCTTCTCAATGTATTTTGTAACTACGATTTACTTTCAATTAAATCAGACTAAAATTTTGTTTTAGATTTATGTATGTAAAAAGGTACTATGAATATTATCAATAACACATCAACCAATGGTATACTTCCTTTACTTAATCCTTTATTTACCTGGGTTCAAGGTGACACTGATACACTTTAGCACATCAATACACGTGTTTAATGCAGCTAATTTAGAGCAAAATGGAAAAAATGTTTTAGCAGACAGGTGCATTTTATATTAATACTTACTTTACTTTGATACTTTGCTTTGAGACACACCACTCCTAGAGGAATTTTAAAGTGAATATGGTGTTGAAGTGTGTTGTTGTGTTTGTGATGGATATGAGGTGTAGTTTTGTTACAAACTAAGTCCGACTGTTCCCCAGATTGGGTAATAAATTAATAGTCCAACGACCAATGGAATGGACCAACGGCTTTCCAAATCACGGGGAGCCTACGTGAAAAGTTATCACTGCGCCGGAATCGAACCGGGCTGATTTGGTGCGAAGCACGCTGTACCACTGAGCTATGGCCACTCTCATCGAGTGGTTTAGATACATATACTGTATTATTCCCTCAGTAACGTTGGTTTCTTCTTGAATCATAAAGGTGAGAGCAGAGCTAGAAAACTGACAACCAGGGGTTTGTTTGTGTTTGTAATTTCAGAGAATTAAGCTAACAAACAAACACACACCTACGAGTGGATTTCGTGTACGAGACTGTGACAATGTTGTCAGAAATCCTTAGTTCTACACCTTGTCTAGAGCTTACCACTCACTATACTTTAACACAAGTTTAGGTTGCTACATTGTAGTATACATTTTACTGAGTTGATTGATCAAATCGAAGTTAAATCAGTATTTTAAAGAAGTTTTTGTCGAATTTAACTATAATTAGAGTGTTAAACGCTTTTGGAAACGTTAGCCGTTTGAAATGAAATAATTCTTTACTTGAGTAGCAAAGGAAGGACTATTAAGTCTTCTCTTAGACTTAAATACAACCAGAGCGGACTGGCTCCCCAATAAGGCGCTTTGACCATATGGAAACACATACCGGGGTCTGGGGGTAATGGAATACCGTTTTACACCATTTGGGGGTTAGCTTTAGCCTTCCTTTATCCAAAGAAAATATATAGCATCATCCGACTTTTATATATTTTGTAGCTTTTATGCACAACTAAGTTGCCAAGCACCGTCCTGTCTAACTAACACACCTATAGTGATGAAAATTAAACGGACGACGAAAATTAAAATGTAGATTTACTATAGTATACATTTTAGTAGAACAGAACAAAATCTTTTTTTTATTTCATTTTGTGTTTTGTTTATTTGCTTCAATATTTTAGTATTAATTCACAGTACTTTTCACCTTTTCTTAGGCAACGTTTACGTGACATTAGTAGAAGATAAGCGTTCAAGACAAGTTAAAAGCTAAAAAATACGTAGGTTTAACAATAAAGAAACAGATAAGTTAAACAAATTACGAATATGAAAATGAACTTTTTCATGGCATTGCTGAAGTTGAAGATCAAAATGTGGCCTAAGGGCTTTGAATTATTAATTACTGTATGTTCAAAAATTTACAAAGTAGCGGATTACGCCAATTAATTAAGCCGATATCAAAGAAATGTAACTAGACATTTTCTACTTCTGTAAGTACAATCCGGTTCTGCATAGTGCTACACATGTTTGACACCCTGTATAGATCTACAACTTTGCCCAAAATCTATCCACAATTTTGAAACTAATCATTATACCTTTTGCAGAAGATCTTAGGAAATCGGTATTTAGAAAGCACCTTAAAAAGAAGACCGCTACAACCTAACAGTTGTGTATGTTTAAAGCGTGTCAGTTTTTGCAGACGCCTTGTTTCTTTAATTGTAATATTATATTGGAAATATATTATATTGATATTATACATCATTCATGTTAACAGAACAAGTTAAATCATTTAACAATGTAAATTTTAAATTTTAGTGCTCTGAAGAAACTGTTTTATTTTTTGTTGTACAAATTTCATTTCGGATAAAGATTTTTGTTTCCAAAATCTGACAAACTGTCCTCTTTTAAAACTGCCTCGTTACGTTGAACACGAATCTCCAAACACCGTTATCGTACCTTGCTCCATTAAAGTTCACAAAATACTAAAATCTGATACTTAAGAAAAACTTGCAACCTGAAATTATTGACGGTGTTTCGTAGATATTTCTCGAACGAAACAAAATATAGTAACGAGGGTTAAGGATTGGTGTTCAGCGCGTTGAGACGTTTACAAAAATGTATAACTTGTCAACTTTTGGAAAACAAATTGTTTCTCCAAAAAACTTCGGCAAGGCTTTATTAAACCTTCTATTTTTATGAATCTTTCTAACATATGACAAATTACACGTTTTTGTAATAGCCTTGTCGCACTGAACACGAATCTTCAACTCCCGTTTTCGAATCTTGTCCCGTTCAAAAGATATTCAAGAAATACTATCCAAAATCTCATGCTTAGGGTAAAAAAGGCTTGCACCTAAAATTATTGCTGGTTTTGTGAATGGCTTTCGAACTGAACAAGATATCAAAACGGGGTTGAAGATTCGTGTTCAGCGCGTCGAGACGGTTACAAAAATGTATAATTTGTCAGGGTTTGGAAAAAAGTCTTTTCAGCAAAGGAAACCTTTGATTTTTGGTGAAACACTTGTTTCCAACATATGACAAATTACACATCTTTAACAGCCTCGTTGGGCTGGACACGAATCTTTAACTCCCGTTTTCAGTATCTTGTCCCGTTCAAAGATATTCAAGAATAACTATCAAAATCTCATGCTTAGGTAAAATCACACTTAAAATTATTGCTGGTTTTGTGAATGACTTTCAAACGCAACAAGATACCGGCTGGGTTAAAGATTCGTGTTCGTCGAGACGGTTACAAAATGTATAATTTGTCAGGTTTGGAAAAACTTTTGAACAACTTCAGCAAAGGAAACCTTTGATTTTTGGTAAAACTTTTCCAACGTCTGACTAACTATAACTTTTGTAATCAGCTTGTTGCGCTAAACACGAATCTTTGTATCTTGTTCCCTTCGAAAGCCATTCACGAAAACACGTAAATAGTTTTAGGTGCAAGCTTTTCTCCCTAAGCATGAGATTTTGGATCGTTTTTCTTGAATAGCTTTTGAACGGGAGGCGTCTTATTTTACCAATTTTAGCATGTGTTTTCCACAAAACAGCGAGCGGCGTGAATGCGAGGGCGACGCCCCGGCCGTAACCCGCCCTGAATACAACCATTTGGCTCAGGAGATATTATAAGCAAAACCCTTTTCCGTTTTTTCTACGGCTTTTATATGACGATAGAAATTAAGAGCTATATTACCAATAAATTCTTTCAAATGATTATGTTTGATCTTCTGTACAATTAGAACTACTGAATTTACATATTTTCTGCTAAATGTTACTGGGTAGAATTCCCCTCTATCCAGGTGTTGAATGTTGATACCATCCTTCACACGGACGTGTTTAATCAACTCAGATCAATCAGCTGTCAACCAAGCAATCAAGTAACATTTCCATGAAACTCACAGCATAATACAGCTCAGCAGTCAGCTGTGAGTGTACTGTGTGGAACACATGTTCTGCGTTTCAAACCACAAGTGTGTGTGTGTGTGTGTGTGTGTGTGTACTCGGCCAAAGTCAATCAATTCACAACGATGCAAAACCAACTTGAACATGTTAAGTGTCACAGATAAACTATCAGTTTGGGCGTGACTTAATAATTTACAATAATGTTCAGGTAAGATTCAATATTATGAAGAGCCGTTATGTTTATTTTTGATGACAAGAGTTTCAAAAATCAGCTTTTACAATTAAGAAACCGTCTAAAAATGTTTCAGTCCACTACACTAAATCACTATTTGAGATGCCGACCACTCTCATGAGGGTAGTTTAAGGCAATTTTAAGATGAGGGATCAGTGTGATGAGTGGTAGTAATGAGTTATGAGGTGTAGTCTTGTTACAAACTAAGGCCGACTCTTCCTTAGAATTGGTCATTAATTAATAGCCCAATGACCAATGGAAATACAAGGACCAACGGCTTAACGTGACTTCCACAGAATTTTCAACAACAAGCTCATAATGACAAAATATTCAACACCACGAGGGAGAAATAACGCAAGTATATTTTGTAATTAATCTCTGAGATTGTTGAAAACTAAACAACTCGTAGATAATAACGGGAACTGAAAACAATGACCGTTCTCTCAGAGTCCAATATACCGGCCACAGTTGTCTGTGGTCTTCACACTCAAACAACAGCTGTTACCTTCTGATACAAGTGAACATGTTACTGCATATTGCATGTAACACGGTTTGTTTCAAACCACGTTAACATCTTTTAGTATTTTTTTACAAAAAAGATTTAGAATAGAAAATTAATACGAAAGCATTATCTGGTCGCTGTGGTATTTTTATGGACCCGGCTAAATAATAGATTTTAAATCATTATGTTTATTAACCCCAACAACAACATTAAAACAGAAGAAGGTTGAAATTGTGCAGTGGATTTCTGCATTATTTCTCCTCGAAGTTACTCGTGTATTAGGCAGTAATTGTGTAATGTTTCCTCGCTTGGGTTTCCACTCTGCTCATTTAAACCACTTTTATTGTTTCATTTAACATGGTAAATTGTTTATAGAAACACATTTTGGATAAAAGCTGTGTTGAAGCTATAAGGGTTTGTGGGGCTTTAAATTGCATAGGGTATAAAATCAAAATGCTAGTAGTCCAGCACAAGGTACATCTAACTTTATATTCGCTCTCGAACAAAATACAAAGATACTTTCACGATCCAACTTCTATTTTCATGTCTTTACGGGTTAAGTATACAGGACTTGCTAGCCCTCTCAATTCTCCTGAACTAAGAACGTTTCATTTCGTTTCTTATTTCATTAAGAGTTGTTCTTATAAAACTTAGGTGATAACAAACATAGGTTGCCTCTTCAAATCCAGTCCTGGATGAAATTAAACTGTTCAAAAATACTTTCGTTAGCCCACACATTCCCTAAGAACACAGTGGTGCAACATGTGGTCAGGAACTCAGTACTCTTACAATCGTACTGTTATCAAAGATTTTGATAAGAGTAAATGTAAACGACAACAAATAGCAGATCGGTTTCTAATGAAGAGATACATGACAAAACTAAAACTGTTCCAACACAAATAGGTATTATTTGGCTGAATTTAGCAGTGCAAACCGTCAATTAGTACAAAGGTATTGTTCATAACTCTTGAGCTTTTGCCGCCGCTGTCATCACTAAGATATAAGGCTTCCGGTTTACACCGCGTCACGGTTGAAATATAAATACTGCTAAACGTTTTGACCTCGCTGTGGAGAGTCATCCTCAGTAGCTGGTTGACTGGCTAAGACTGCAGTCTCCAGGCTGAGACAGTCACCAAGCTACTGAGGATGACTCTCCACAGCGAGGTCGAAACGTTGCAGTATTTATATTTCAACTGTAACTTTCCAGATTGCTCTAGTAAAAATTGTTCGCCAAAACAAGTATCGTTTCAATAGCTGATGTGATTAGAAATACGTTAATGGAATCTAAGATTTCTAGTAGTTAGCTGGAACATTTGTAGAGCTTAAGTCAGCTGGTCGCTTGTGTCAGATTGTGCTTTTCTCACAATGAGCAGAATGAGTTATGAATAATTCACATCTGGAAACGCCCTTTGAATTTTATGGTGCTGCCAACATTAGTCTCTTTAATGTCTGAATCATTAATTGTCATTCTAAAGCCAAGTTCTTCTAATATTCTCTCTTAGTTCAGAATGATAACAAGCTTAATAGATAGTATCTACTCTTTAACAGCTATTTTATGTTGATTTTCGTGCTCATGAAAATGCTGCTGTGTAAAGGTAATGACCTCATTCATCAGTTAGAAGATTATGTTATAGTAAGTAGAATGGCCATAGATGCGACATGACAGGATTGAGGCAGAGAAATCAACATAGTTCGGTAGCCCAAGCACAGATAGCGCTGCCATCTCTTACCGTATTCAACTCGGCTCGACATGCTCGAATTAGTCCGATGATCTAAAGTTACCAAATAGTGCGATTTTCGAGAACGACTGAACGAACAAACTTGCGCGTGCGTCAGTGGCTCTACTTGAGATTTAAGAATTCCCTCGCAGCGCCATCTGTGCTTAGGCTGCCGAACTATGTTCATTTTCCTGCCTCAGCCATGTGGAATCTAGGCGCTATCTTCTTACCATAATATTATCGTTGGCTTAAAGTCAGTTGGTCGCTTGTCTCAAATTTTTCTTCTAAGTTCTTCTAAGACTCTCCCTTAGTTCAAAAATGATTCAAGCTTAACAGATATATCTAGTCATCTAGACGTCTAGTTCAGAAGGTTAGAAGTCTAATGTGTTCGTCTCTGGAGTATTCAGTTTAATATGAAATAATCCAGAATCGATTCAGGTTTTGGATTACAAATATAACAAATTATAAATAAGAAAAAACATTATTTTGGACAGTAGATGATAAGTAAATTAATGTCCGTCAAGAAACATAATTAAACTCACAGCGTAATTTGATCCAGTTACAGATCACCCCAGATTATCGATACGAATAAGTTCTTCATCAAAAACAGACGTGGTCAGCTCAAACTTCTGTATCACTATAATAATGTCTTTCAGAATAAATATAGGGCCATCGAAAAAGAATGCCGGGATTTCAATTAAATACCAAAGAAAACTATTAAAGGTATTTTATTCATTTTATAATGATAATTAATGTACAGAAAATGAAGTTTTCTTGGTACAGTAAGTTTTATGTGCGCTAATTTGTTAACATCAAATCTGTAGTCGATTTCTTGCAAGTTCGTTGAATCATGTCTTTAAGTACGATCACAGATGCATTCAGATGCAAATCAGAATTTGAATAAGCTTTCTTTATGTCCCAAGAAAAATCAAAGTAATGTCAGACTTATGCAAGTAACATCTCTGTCAGTATAACATTAGAAATCTGCAGAGGTGTTGCGAACTCTAGATGATATATTCATTCATACAAATTCACATTTTTCCAGTGTTGTGAATTTCATCAATCTGAAAACATAAACTCCATCCAACAACGTGTTTATAAAATCAAATTCTTTTCATGACTGTATTATAATATATGAAACAGTAGACAGCCAGAACAACTTGGCCGTCTTCATCTAAGTTGAGGGTAAATATTCATCGTTCTTGTTTACTCCATTGTTTCCAAACCTCTTTCTTCAAGTAAATTGTTTGGGCAGTAACTCAACAAAGAAATGGAACTCGGTTTACTAATGTATCTTCAAGCGATAACAATTCTAACGGTTTATTTTTCTGTTTTTTAGCGTTTTTATTTACAGGATAAAAATATGGCAAACACATTATTTGTTTCCTGTTTTACAAACAAAAGCTTTGTTTATTGAATTGAACATTGATTTTATTCATGATTCATGAACAGTCAGAGTAAATTCGACAAAGTTTGTAATGAAAGTAAACATGACATATACTTATTCAAAACTCCAATATTCTCACCTTAAAGTGAAGTTCAATAAACTCTACATTTACTTCAACTGATTTGAGATTAATGTTGAAAACGTGAAACTCCTCCGGTCTTGACAGGAGACGCAATAATACTTTCCTAACTTCTCCCGGCTTCACAGAAATACAACTTGAATCGCCTCCTCATTCTCCATTTTATCTTTTTTATCCAGAATCGAGTAGAAAAATAATACAGTTTTAGCAGTATGATTTCATTACTTACTTATTAAGTTTATCCCTGAAGATGATACCTAAATCACTAATTGATATGCCGACCACTCTCATGAGGGTATTTTAAGGCAAATATGTGGTGAAGGATGAGTGTAATGAGTGGTAATGAGTTATAGTCTTGTTACAAACTAAGGCTGACTCTTCCTTAGAATGGGTCATTGATTAATTAATAATGGCCAATGGAAATAGAAGGACCAACGGCTTCGTGACTTCCGAACCACACAGGTGATGGTCCGATATGTCTAAACGATGGTGGGAGTTGATGCGGGTATCATCAGATGATCACTGAGACTATCTGAGCCGCTTTAGACCTATATCATCCTCAAAACCTGACCTCCATGAAGCGGGTTTACAGGACCACGCCACGAGTCCCAGTCAATACAGTTTTAGCATTTTGATTATTAAGTGTATTACTTATTATTAGGTCCCTGAAGACGATATGCATGCTGGGTATCACTTTGAAGAAAGCAATGATCTAAGATTTAAATACTCATTTTAAGACTCATGAACAGCGAAGGTTTAAAACTATTGTTGGTTTGGTTAGTTTAAATAAGAACACTGATTACTGGAAGAGAAGTAGTGATACACATGGGACCTTACACTGTCTTAGTGAACCTTATTGCACCTCAGACTGAGCTTACACTGGGGTATTTATCTTTGAGTGTAAAACATTTAGCAAACATCGGCCATAGGTTGTACTACCATTGCTAGACCTTTGTTGCAGTAACTCAAGAAAGCGAGAGTTTTCTTTTGCTCTTTGTGTGAATTGCTTAAAGAAAGAGTGG
The DNA here is from genome assembly GCA_018831715.1 of Matsumurasca onukii. Classification (NCBI taxonomy): domain Eukaryota; kingdom Metazoa; phylum Arthropoda; class Insecta; order Hemiptera; family Cicadellidae; genus Matsumurasca; species Matsumurasca onukii. The sequence continues at coordinate 6,676,748 of CM032063.1, read as the reverse complement.
TGTGACCCAACCCTGGACCTTGATGTGTACACTAACCTGACCCCAAGAATAGGTTTTACGCACTTCCTTAAAACCCTAGCGAGAGTTTCACTCGAAACACTTAAAAGTTCAGGTAGAGAAGCACGTACATCAGAAGCGGAAGGCCAAGAAAATTCTCTCACTCACGCCAGTAATTCAGCTCTCAGCTGCGTGTCGGTCTGATGTTTGTTGTCACTGTGTAAATGTTCTGTAGTTTTGATATTAAAGAAAGTGAGCTCTTAGCACGTCTCATAATTTAGAATTTACACTGAACAAACACAACTTTAATAATATATTATGTAAGCAATGCTGTTCAATTAGTGATATTATAACACTAATCTTTATGATCTAAATAAGTAACAGTTAGTTCATGTTGTTTAAATATTCTGTTTTTATTTCGTAGTATATTGAGCTATCACATTTTTAATCAAACTGTAGCACTTCAAAACTTCTGGGTTTATTAAAATTATTCATTATGGCCCCCAGACAGATTAATTCAACAAAATAGGGTAAGTAACTCCTTCGATCTGTCTAAAGGAAAGATCTGTCTTTTAGACAGATCGATGGAGGTAAATACCCTATTTTGGTTTCTGAGTTTAGTTTTGTTTCATGATTTTCCACCCCAGTTAAACAAAATAAATAATCAATTCCGAATGTTGGTGAGTATAGAATATTCTGGGTGCAGTGAAATGCATTGTGTGGTGTTGCCCAGACCGCGTGGACAATACAAGCTCAATCAAACTTGTATGAACACAATTTAGAAACACAAACACAACACATTCACATGAGACTGTATACGGTACTCTACTTACGTTATACAGGGTGCCCCCTTCCTTAACCTTTGAACAAAGTTTTCTTCTAAATACTCTATGGAGTTATGTAGTAGGGTTGTGTTGTTTCCCTCTGAGTATTTTGAACTGTAAGGAAATGTGGCCATATCAGACCATCACCTGCGTGGTTCGGAAGTCACGTTAAGCCGTCGGTTTGTATTTCCATTGGTCATTGGGCTATTAATTTGACCCATTCTAAGGAAGAGTCGGCCTTAGTTTGTAACAAGACTACACATAACTCATTACTACCACTCATCACACTCATCCTTCACCACATATTTGCCTTAAAATACCCTCATGAGAGTGGTCGGCATATCAAATAGTGATAGTGGCATTTTAACCTGATTTTATGTCATTTTAAAATTGGCATATCACAATAACTAGTAGAGAAAATTTTCTTTGCATCGTTGAATTTGTGTTTAAATGTTTTTTAGGTGCCACAAGGGGCTTTGTATTTAAAAGTTTGGGGCCTTTCTCCCCGGATTTTGGGTGGGGAGTGGATGACGCGAAGTAAGTCAAAATAAACTTAAAAATCCTATAAAACATTCCTTAGGGGTTTTAAAAATATTTCCTTTTCAAAGTTAACTTTAAGAACATTTAAAACACACCCTGTACAAGCTCGTACACAGCAAACGAATAAATAATTTTACATCAGTCTAAAAATCTGAACTTTTCTTCTAATAAGTATTACATTTAACCTCTTGTTTAACCTTGTAGGGTTAAAACGTCAAGGAATTTGAAGAACTGCTCGAAAGGTTAAGTACACATTCGTCAGAGAAACTCTAATAACCGTAAACCCCCATCCTAGACGAATAGAAAATAGACTTGTGCCAGTGTAATAGTTGAGAAAGAGTTGTTATCTATTTACGCAGACAGTGCTTTTGTCTTCTGCGAGAACAGAACTTTCCCATCAACGTTAATGAGGATAAGATCTAGGAGATTAGCGGAACTATAGTTGATAATAGAATATTCAAGGTGCAAAGAGCTCCAGAGAAACCAGAGACAGTTGTTAGTGTCTTATTGCTGTAAACTAACGTTAACTGTAATTACTCAAACCAACTTCTTTGGGTGAAATGCTTCATATTACTGAGGAAAGGACATATTTTTAGTAAAGGAATGTAGAATAATTTTGGTCTGACGCTTTTAAAATACAAGGGTTTTGTTATGATTCATTGATTCTGTATCAAAGTCCTAATTAATCAACAACTAGTTGTGTTTGCTGACTAGCTTTGGCAGAACTTCAATGAATACTTCAATATTTGAAACAAAAGTTAGATCTCTTTTAGTGTGTAATTAATGTACTCTTTATTATTGTATCAAATGTATTACATTTAAAATTTATATGTTTCAATGTCCAATTTTCAACTAATGAAGAAACAGATCGCTTTTAAGGACTCAGCTTTAGCTTCAGAACTGCGCGTGAATAATTCATTGTCTGAAACTTCCCAACAACAAAACAACATTAACGCTTTTCTGAACGTCCATTTGAACTTTCTTTCTTTTCTAAGTGTATGTTTTCAAGTGGATAACGTTACAAAGGTACACATAATAGAAACTATAAGTAAGAATGTTAAAAGCGAGTTGTAACACAACTGTTGACTGCCGCAGTAATGCTACATGGTGTAAATCCACATACAAAGCCACAATACAGACACATAAACACAAACATGGCGTTGTTAAGTCACAGATAAACAGTCAGTCATCAAGCTCACGTTTATAACTCTGCATTTGTAAATGTGTAACAACTGTTGACTGCCGCAGTAATGCTACATGGTGTAAATCCACATACAAAGCCACAATACAGACACATAAACACAAACATGGCAGTTGTACAGATAAACAGTCAGTCATCAAGCTCACGTTTATAACTCTGCATTTGTAAATGTGTAACACAACTGTTGACTGCCGCAGTAATGCTACATGGTGTAAATCCACATACAAAGCCACAATACAGACACATAAACACAAACATGGCAGTTGTTAAGTCACAGATAAACAGTCAGTCATCAAGCTCACATAACTCTGCATTTGTAAATGTGTAACACAACTGTTGACTGCCGCAGTAATGCTACATGGTGTAAATCCACATACAAAGCCACAATACAGACACATAAACACAAACATGGCAGTTGTTAAGTCACAGATAAACAGTCAGTCATCAAGCTCACACGTTTATAACTCTGCATTTGTAAATGTGTAACACAACTGTTGACTGCCGCAGTAATGCTACATGGTGTAAATCCACATACAAAGCCACAATACAGACACATAAACACAAACATGGCAGTTGTTAAGTCACAGATAAACAGTCAGTCATCAAGCTCACACGTTTATAACTCTGCATTTGTAAATGTGTAACACAACTGTTGACAGCCGCAGTAATGCTACATGGTGTAAATCCACATACAAAGCCACAATACAGACACATAAACACAAACATGGCAGTTGTTAAGTCACAGATAAACAGTCAGTCATCATCAAGCTCACACGTTTATAACTCTGCATTTGTAAATGTGTAACACAACTGTTGACTGCCGCAGTAATGCTACATGGTGTAAATCCACATACAAAGCCACAATACAGACACATAAACACAAACGGTTGTTAAGTCACAGATAAACAGTCAGTCATCAAGCTCACACGTTTATAACTCTGCATTTGTAAATGTGTAACACAACTGTTGACTGCCGCAGTAATGCTACATGGTGTAAATCCACATACAAAGCCACAATACAGACACATAAACACAAACATGGCAGTTGTTAAGTCACAGATAAACAGTCAGTCATCAAGCTCACACGTTTATAACTCTGCATTTGTAAATGTGTAACACAACTGTTGACTGCCGCAGTAATGCTACATGGTGTAAATCCACATACAAAGCCACAATACAGACACATAAACACAAACATGGCAGTTGTTAAGTCACAGATAAACAGTCAGTCATCAAGCTCACACGTTTATAACTCTGCATTTGTAAATGTGTAACACAACTGTTGACTGCCGCAGTAATGCTACATGGTGTAAATCCACATACAAAGCCACAATACAGACACATAAACACAAACATGGCAGTTGTTAAGTCACAGATAAACAGTCAGTCATCAAGCTCACACGTTTATAACTCTGCATTTGTAAATGTGTAACACAACTGTTGACTGCCGCAGTAATGCTACATGGTGTAAATCCACATACAAAGCCACAATACAGACACATAAACACAAACATGGCAGTTGTTAAGTCACAGATAAACAGTCAGTCATCAAGCACGTTTATAACTCTGCATTTGTAAATGTGTAACACAACTGTTGACTGCCGCAGTAATGCTACATGGTGTAAATCCATACAAAGCCACAATACAGACACATAAACACAAACATGGCAGTTGTTAAGTCACAGATAAACAGTCAGTCATCAAGCTCACACGTTTATAACTCTGCATTTGTAAATGTGTAACACAACTGTTGACTGCCGCAGTAATGCTACATGGTGTAAATCCACATACAAAGCCACAATACAGACACATAAACACAAACATGGCAGTTGTTAAGTCACAGATAAACAGTCAGTCATCAAGCTCACACGTTTATAACTCTGCATTTGTAAATGTGTAACACAACTGTTGACTGCCGCAGTAATGCTACATGGTGTAAATCCACATACAAAGCCACAATACAGACACATAAACACAAACATGGCAGTTGTTAAGTCACAGATAAACAGTCAGTCATCAAGCTCACACGTTTATAACTCTGCATTTGTAAATGTGTAACACAACTGTTGACTGCCGCAGTAATGCTACATGGTGTAAATCCACATACAAAGCCACAATACAGACACATAAACACAAACATGGCAGTTGTTAAGTCACAGATAAACAGTCAGTCATCAAGCTCACACGTTTATAACTCTGCATTTGTAAATGTGTACAAACTGTTGACTGCCGCAGTAATGCCACATGGTGTAAATCTACAGTTGGCAGTTGAGATAAAATCAGTCATCAAGCTCACGTTTATAACTCTGCATTTGTAAATGTGTAACACAACTGTTGACTGCCGCAGTAATGCTACATGGTGTAAATCCACATACAAAGCCACAATACAGACACATAAACACAAACATGGCAGTTGTTAAGTCACAGATAAACAGTCAGTCATCAAGCTCACACGTTTATAACTCTGCATTTGTAAATGTGTAACACAACTGTTGACTGCCGCAGTAATGCTACATGGTGTAAATCCACATACAAAGCCACAATACAGACACATAAACACAAACGGTTGTTAAGTCACAGATAAACAGTCAGTCATCAAGCTCACATTTATAACTCTGCATTTGTAAATGTGTAACACAATTGACTGCCGCAGTAATGCTACATGGTGTAAATCCACATACAAAGCCACAATACAGACACATAAACACAAACATGGCAGTTGTTAAGTCACAGATAAACAGTCAGTCATCAAGCTCACGTTTATAACTCTGCATTTGTAAATGTGTAACACAACTGTTGACTGCCGCAGTAATACATGGTGTAAATCCACATACAAAGCCACAATACAGACACATAAACACAAACATGGCAGTTGTTAAGTCACAGATAAACAGTCAGTCATCAAGCTCACACGTTTATAACTCTGCATTTGTAAATGTGTAACACAACTGTTGACTGCCGCAGTAATGCTACATGGTGTAAATCCACATACAAAGCCACAATACAGACACATAAACACAAACATGGCAGTTGTTAAGTCACAGATAAACAGTCAGTCATCAAGCTCACACGTTTATAACTCTGCATTTGTAAATGTGTAACACAACTGTTGACTGCCGCAGTAATGCTACATGGTGTAAATCCACATACAAAGCCACAATACAGACACATAAACACAAACATGGCAGTTGTTAAGTCACAGATAAACAGTCAGTCATCAAGCTCACACGTTTATAACTCTGCATTTGTATGTGTAACACAACTGTTGACTGCTCCAGTAATGCTACATGGTGTAAATCCACATACAAAGCCACAATACAGACACATAAACACAAACATGGCAGTTGTTAAGTCACAGATAAACAGTCAGTCATCAAGCTCACGTTTATAACTCTGCATTTGTAAATGTGTAACACAACTGTTGACCCGCAGTAATGCTACATGGTGTAAATCCACATACAAAGCCACAATACAGACACATAAACACAAACATGGCAGTTGTTAAGTCACAGATAAACAGTCAGTCATCAAGCTCACACGTTTATAACTCTGCATTTGTAAATGTGTAACACAACTGTTGACTGCCGCAGTAATGCTACATGGTGTAAATCCACATACAAAGCCACAATACAGACACATAAACACAAACATGGCAGTTGTTAAGTCACAGATAAACAGTCAGTCATCAAGCTCACACGTTTATAACTCTGCATTTGTAAATGTGTAACACAACTGTTGACAGCTCCAGTAATGCTACATGGTAAATCCACATACAAAGCCACAATACAGACACATAAACACAAACATGGCAGTTGTTAAGTCACAGATAAACAGTCAGTCATCAAGCTCACACGTTTATAACTCTGCATTTGTAAATGTGTAACACAACTGTTGACTGCCGCAGTAATGCTACATGGTGTAAATCCACATACAAAGCCACAATACAGACACATAAACACAAACATGGCAGTTGTTAAGTCACAGATAAACAGTCAGTCATCAAGCTCACACGTTTATAACTCTGCATTTGTAAATGTGTAACACAACTGTTGACTGCAGTAATGCTACATGGTGTAAATCCACATACAAAGCCACAATACAGACACATAAACACAAACATGGCAGTTGTTAAGTCACAGATAAACAGTCAGTCATCAAGCTCACACGTTTATAACTCTGCATTTGTAAATGTGTAACACAACTGTTGACTGCCGCAGTAATGCTACATGGTGTAAATCCACATACAAAGCCAATACAGACACATAAACACAAACATGGCAGTTGTTAAGTCACAGATAAACAGTCAGTCATCAAGCTCACACGTTTATAACTCTGCATTTGTAAATGTGGCAACATGTTGACTGCCGCAGTAATGCTACATGGTGTAAATCCACATAAAACCACAATACAGACACATAAACACAAACATGGCAGTTGTTAAGTCACAGATAAACAGTCAGTCATCAAGCTCACACGTTTATAACTCTGCATTTGTAAATGTGTAACACAACTGTTGACTGCCGCAGTAATGCTACATGTGTAAATCCACATACAATAAATCACAATACAGACACATAAACACAAACATGCCATAATCACTTAAAACTTACACTTCCATCTCCCACATAAAAACTAGTTTGAAGATATTTGTTTCAAAATAGGATCCATTCTTTTCGTGAGCTAAGATACACAAATGGTTTTGTCGATGCAAAGAGTAGATGTACATTAAAAACTGCTACCAGAAAGACAATAAAAGTGTTTTAACGTTTAGAATAACAAAATCGAACTGGAATAGATTGGTATATTTTTGCGAAAAGACAACATACGAGTTCTTCAGTTTTATATTTACTTGAAATCAAACAGGCCTAAAAGATATAATACCATCGTATAGTTTGAAGTAGAGGTATATTTTAAACAATACTGTCTTTGTTTTGTAATAATAAGTTTGTTGACGAACTAAAATGAATACAGTAGATAGACTTTTTCAAGACACCTAAGACTATTGCTTTTTAAAAAATGCATATACCTCAAAACTAACACTTATGTAACACCTAAGTAGTGTTTGTGATCACTTTTCTTTAAGTAAGAGTCACGTTGAAATCTGAGTTAAAAGTTGTGTTCATGAACTTTTTCCCAGGGACTTCATGGAGTCCATGGATCAGGAAAGTTTGTGCTCTCATCGTTCAACGAACCTGACACCAGTTAGAACTCTCCAGGTAATATCTCTCCAGGGTTGATGAGTTGTGAGACATGAAACTTGAAACTTAGCTCCGGTCAGTACTTAGCCAAACTTGAGGGTCATATTTCACTCACGACTAATACGCAGCTAAAAGCTTTTAATAGTTTGAAAACTGATTAAGTTTGGTTTACAACAACTAACTGAAAGACAAGAACTTTGTTATTTTTAAATACTACTAGGTTTCTCAGTGATGTTTTATTATGCCTTGGGATTTCAGGTCTGCCTTTCTATGATTTTGCGATAATTTTACTAACAAGCTATGATTTTCTAATTCAATAAACTAACAATTAATAACCTCGCAATCATTGTACGTGAAAGAAAGTCTCCTACAAATGATTTAATTCAGTAGTTAAAACCATTTTCAGCAAGACTATCAATAAGTTCCCGGAATTCAACAGATAACAAACAAGACAATTAAAGGGCAGTGAACTCTGTTTTAACTTTTGTTATCTTAAAAGTAAATTAACTAAATATTCATAAAATAAATCCGTCCTTAATTATGAGATTAAGTTAGGGCTTTATAGTCCTCCTCTATATGTTAACGATGGTTAACTAAGAGGAACCAAAGAGTAAACTTTTATTCAGTTTTACACCTGATGGAGTTTCGTGCAACGATCATAAATCTGTTCCGTGTTTAAACGCTGAGTTGAAAGCTTGGACCAACTCTGAATGGTTTATGACTTGCTTAACTCAGCGCTGAGTCGTGAAATCCTTATTTATTGTTTGTTAAATCAGCACTTTAAATATTACCAGTGGCAAAATGGAAGTAGTAAGAAGCTTTACTGAATAATTCTTTAACAAAACTACATTTCGTGACAGTTGTCAAATACAATTTTCCCTCTAGTTGACTCTTAACTGAATCTAATTGTGCTATTTTGTAATCTCGTACCCAAAGGTTCAACACTGTCTATTGAACCCTTTTGCAACCTCCCTCAAAGAGCCTAAGGTTACATTTAGCCAAAGATTCCCCAAGTCTCTGTCATGTGGTTGAAAGTTGTGTTACAGAAGATACTTGTAAACTTGTGTAGCTTGTCTGACATCCCAGTAACTCTCACATAGCCTACATAATATAACGAACTAATGTAAAATAAAGTAGTCCATAGTTGCTTGTCCTCGACCTAATGAAAGCTTTTTAGTCCAATATACATTGAAAGTTTCCTGCAAAGTTTTGATGATTAAATGATTGAATTAAACTTGTCGGAATATAAACTAACAGAGCGTCTAACTACTTTGGAGTTCATCACTTAGAGTTATGTTTGCTTAACTCATCAGTTAAGAGGTTGTTAGTTTAACTGAGTAATAATCTGTCAGGAAGTTGGCTAGTTTCTTTCTTTTAAAGTCGTGGTACAAGCTGATGCAGCATGAAGGGAGGTTTTGGTCATCAGTGTCACATGTGATTCAGGTGCTTCGTTCTACTCCGGTCTGTCACTTCCGGTCTTTCCAGTCCACCACAAATTGTGTTCATGTTGTATACAAGCTGATGCAGCAAGAGAGGAATGTTTGGTCATCAGTGTCACATGTGATTCAGGTGCTTCATTCTACTTCCGGTCTGTCACTTCCGGTCTTTCCAGTCCACCACAAACTGTGTTCATGTTGTATACAAGCTGATGCAGCATGAGAGGAAGGTTTGGTCATCAGTGTCACACGTGACTCAGGTGCTTCATTCTACTTCCGGTCTGTCACTGGTCTTTTCAGTCCACCACAAACTGTGTTCATGTTGTATACAAGCTGATGCAGCAAGAGAGAAGGGTTTGGTCATCAGTGTCACACGTGACTCAGGTGCTCCATTCTACATCCGGTCTGTCACTTCCGGTATTTCCAGTCCACCAAAAAATGTGTTCATGTTGTATACAAGCTGATGCAGCATGAGAAGAAGGTTTTGGTCCATCAGTCCCTCAGATAGTTCATTCTATTTCCGGTCTTTCACTTCCGGTTAAGCAAAGCCATCACAAAACCCATGAATATACGTCGTACCTTCTGTAAAGGTATAATTTACTTAAGGAACATGAAATGAAATGAACAATGGCTTTATTAGAAGTTAGGACTAACAAGTCCTCTCTTACACTTCCTATCTATCAAGATGCCTTACAGTTTAACATGATGCCTCAAACTAAATCTTTAGAGTATTAGAGTAGTTGTGCCTGCACTCGAATAAAGAGTGAAACCATATAGGCTTTATCACTGGGTTAAGGTTCTATAACGAACATGATATTCAATGCTCTGGTCTCAGTGAGCAGGTTCTATGTGTGTTGTCCTATCCTGCTGAAGAAGTACACTTGGGACTGACAGTAACTTTACACACTGTTGACTTCATGGCAGAAGCCCCAAGAGACCTGTTTTGACCAATCACATGAACATTATTAACAGCACAACAACGTTTAATGTATCTATAAATATGCTTCGGTTTCAGTATGGTAAAATAGGGCCCTCAGCTACGCGAAGACGCTTCAATGCAAGGGTTTACGACAGTCCGTTATCAATACAAAATGATTGTTATATTAATAAACATCATATTTTTAAAAACTATAGGAATTTTCCGACATGTGTATATAGCTTTTTTTGGAAGTTACGCACTTTAAATGTACAAAATAGAGTTCAAAAGGACTAAAACTTGGACAATATCAAAGTTCATTTGTGAACCTACTGAACAACTGATGAGAAATCGGGCTCTATACACTTGTCGGAAAACTTCTCTAGTTTAAAATATATCATATTTATGATTGTAAAGATTATTTTGAAAGCTGAAGAACGGGCCACCCTTTCAGGCACTTGGTTTGACTGTTAGGCCACATCAGTCCAAAGAAGCTCGCTGTTTAGCCAGTTGTTACGTGCGCGGTGTCGTGTTGGGTGGACAAATTCACCCTCTCTGAGATGACCACTGAGGCGGACCCTTAAAGTCTTTATGTTTATCTCCAGCTATTAATGCAATTCAGTTGAAATCAATTATAACGTAAGCATAGCAACAACGTTAAAACAAAACCGGGATAAAATGAAAAGGTGAAAACAGGAATACTGTACGAAATTACCCAGCTTCGTTATTAGTAACTAAGCCAATACAAAGAATCATGAGAAAAACATTTATTTTTTGTGTCTCCGAGACTTGTATGATGTATGAATCCTAAGCCAACAAGTCGTTAGAGACCAAGCGTTTCTTTTATGGGTGATTTAACTTCTGCAATATTGTATTCGTGTACGCCTATATAAAACGTCTATTTAACCATCTACTAAATATTGCTGCGTTTAAATACGTAGAAACGCGTATGAGCATTTAAATAATCACTCAGGTTATGATGAGCTTCTGTTAAACAAAATATTCTCTAAAAAGTCTATTTCTATGAGATCATCTAAACCTGACTCTTCTAAGCGAAGACTTATCGAGTTTAGTCAACTTGTTTAACTTTAATCTGGATTGTCTAATTAACTTTAGAATGAAACAAAATATTCGGTTACAAACGTTGGAAAGAGTTAAACAAGTTGGCTAACTAAACTAATTGGCTTTGTGTTTGTGAGAGGATTTCTTGCAATTCCACCGTCAACACGTCAGGGTTCATTTTCATTAGCTGACAACAGGGTTTTGCAGCTGTTCAACATTTCTTCAAGCTTTCACAATTCGGAAAATATTATGTTTTATCACCAGGTAAAATGTGTAAATATTTTTATTTAACTTTAACTGGTTAAGCCATTCTCTAGATATGCGGGTGGTCTGAGACCTTGCGTTTATACATCAATAAACTATTAAAGCATTTGATCAGGCTGATGAGTTCACATGATTTACAAAATTATCCTTTGCATTGAGTTGGTGTTAAGTGAATACTCACATAGATATGTTGACAAATGAGAAGTATAGATTGGATAAAGGTAAGAAAGGCCCATTCAGAGGTTTTATACGCAGCTGCATGATATATTACAGCTTGCAAAGTCCAGCCACCTAGCCTAACCCATATCACGTGATTTATGTTTACATACATGGCTTCTGAACTCATACAAGCATTGTAAGCCTATATCGACATGTCGGCAGGGTTATGGGAAATTTCACCAAACCCTAAAGCCAAAATGTAATATGCTAAACTGTTTTGCAGAAACGTGAATAAGTTATACGATTTTCCCAAACTTTCTCATCTCCCACTATCAATTTTATTTGGAAAATGAGATATTCATGTCATCAGCATGGTAAGATCCACCAGACCGGGACCATGAAATGAGCACTTATCCTGACCCCCAGAACACGTTTTGATTATTTCAACTATTTATATACATATTTATGTATATATGTGTGTACTCTCTGCAAGAATCATTTTTGTCCGATTTTCATGAAGTTTGGTACAAATGTTTTTGTAAATATCTCACACGTTCTTTTTACTTCCTTTTGGAGGAAAATTTCACCAAAGAGGTGTTTAATGCTTTTAAAATAGTAACTTGTGATGATGGACCACGTAAGTCTAAGGCCGAAAGCGGAAGCGAGGCTGTGAGCGTAGCGAACAATACTTAACACCAGTGACAATAGATCGGCCGAATGCCAAAGCGAAGCTGTAAGCGGAACGAATAAGATTAACAAACAATTGCGGAAATTCGATTCACTCATGCAAGCGGCGCTTAGCTGCGTGTCTCGGCCTGTTGTAGCTTTATGCAGTGTTTTTCAACTTAACTTTGTTTTAAAATACACATAAAACTCTTTGAAAGATTAGTTGCCTTACATCATATTTCATCACTGTAATTCACATTCAAATAAATTCCATTTTTCAGACTTCTAGTATCTAATTATTTCTCCAGCGCTGATTTTCCCTGTCACACAGCACGCCCTGTATATCAGTGAGTTGATTAGTTGGTCTGATAATCCATTTGACATACCGAATAGCCTATGTGTATAATCCATCGCATACTACACTCCACCATGTAATGTCGGCTTAGAGTAGGTAGCATTAGTGGCAAGTTAATACACTGTGAGTACACTATACAAACATAACGTGATTATCTGCTCTCCTCTCAATGCTGATTGCTGGTTAGGCTCATCTACTTTATATGTTGAGCTAGGGTTGAATTTTGTTGTTAAATATTAGCAAAGATAATGTTATGGTAGGTATACTGCGCATTGATGCCACGGACTGGGACGGAAAACCCAACTTAGTCGCGGCCCAAGCACAGATCTCTTGCCTTATTTCTCCTCCCTCGGCACCACATGCTCGAGTTTGTCCGATTCTTTGAATTGATCAAATTGTTTAAGAACAAAAGACTTACGCGTGCGTCAGTGGCTCTACTAAAGACTCTTGAAAGAATTCCTCGCAACGCTATCTGTACTTGGGCTGTCGAACTATGTTGATTTTCCTGCCTCGACTATGTGGCATCTATGCGCAATAGTCGACATAGGTATGGTAGGTCGTACAAATTTTCTTTATTAGTGTGTGTGAAATTATTGTAAATAACAATGTGCTCAAATCAATTTGTCTCGCCATTGCCTTCTACCCCTGTTCTTGTTTATACTTTGTAAGAGATGCGCTCAGACGAAAGCGTGCGGTTTTTTCCACATCGCTGTTTTAGTTTTATCAGACAGCTATACAACAATAGCAATACAAATATAAATACATTATAATCAAAACTGTATTAAACCTAGTCTTGTAAAATTTCCCCACTTTTATCACTCTCGTTTGCATTATATATTAATTTTACTTTTATGTGTGACTGGAAATTACTTACTTTGTGTTCATTTCAATGCCTCCCAAGCACAAATTATCTTTTTTGGGTAGTATCCAATATACAAAATGTAAATTTATTGTACTTATTTATGCATGAAATAAACAAATTTCATTTCATTTCAAAACGAGAAGAATAAACTAAAGTCATGAAAATAATCCCCATTCAAACTCAACAGCCCATATGTCGGAAATTATTTAAACACTTTTGATTAAGTGAAATGTACTAACTAAATGTACATAAATGTACTACAACATTTAAAATTAAAACAACCTTTTAATTGTAAAACGGTAAATTTGATACAAGTTACATAATATGTAAACAGCCTAACCAAAACAACAGCGGAAAATAGCGAACTGGTTTTCAGGTTTTTTTACCACTGTATATTGCAGTATACAATTCGTTGTTATTCACTAAATAACGAATCTATTATTTTCTCGTTGCATGATTGGGCTGCCACTTTCAGTACGAGATATATTTGGTTTGATCATCAAATGGGGTCAAAATATACAAAAAATTTAACTACCTTTAACCTTTGTTTTTAGTATTTCCTGTAGGGTCAAGTCTCAACTGTTTAGTGCCTACTCAACCTTTAATACCTCAGCCTGTTTTGATACCGTGTTTTGATTTCAATAGGGCATCGTCGGTTCTAACTAAACGTGCCCTGGACTGTTTTACTCTAGTTGTTTTGGTTTCAACAAAGATATTTAGATACAGTAGAAGTAATAATGTAGGCGTATTCTACCGGTTTTAAACGCAACCCAACTTTTAAACTTTAGTATTAGTAAGTCATTCTATTTGCGCGCTTTAAGGTCGTAAATTGTATAATTGGTTTGTTCATTTCAATATCTATCGGATGCATGTATTGTTCTAATAATATGGTATTTTTAATTTGATATTATTGTAAAATAAACGCAACATGGCTTTTAGAAAAGATCAACGAGTGCTTATTGTGAAGAACACTGAAGAAGAAGATAATTTCTTTTTGTCAAGAGAATTTGGGTCAAGTTTACAGGTTTAATATTCCAAACAAATCTAAAATTCACAGATTTGAAATTTTTTTAACAAAATAGGTTTTGTAGGGAACGGAAAACAAACATGGACTGTACTGAATGAAGAGGTGACGGACATTGTTAGGGTTGGATTAGAATTCTCCTAAAAATCTTTCAAAATTTTGAAACAACAAAAGCAGATAGCCTATAACTCCTGGATACTTGATCTTAAACGCATCTTGAAAAAATATTATCTTGCTCTTAAGTACTCTTCAACAATAAGCACTAACTAATCTTTGCTTAAAAACCCATGATTAAGTTTATTTTACAATAACATCAAATTAGCAAATCAAAACCACTATATTACTGCAACAATTCATACCATCTGATAGATATTGAAGTAAACAAACCAATGATATAATTTACAACTTTATAGCGCTCGTAAAAATGACTTACTTAAGTTTGAAAGTTGGGTTGCGTTAAAAAACACCCTGTAAATTATGCAAAATGAATTAGGATCAGATCTAATTTTCATGGAGAGATCGGAACACTATTTCATTTGATTATGTCCCGTTGATGTTAACTATAAAAATGAATATTTTAATTCAAAACTCCAATGGTTGGTTAAAGCTTTTCTATTTAGCACTACAGTAACAAAACCTACTCTGAACAAAACTTATTCAAACGCAAATGCATAACTTATGTTGGTCCTTCAACACGTAAGTTATACTAAATGGTTACAAGTGTATACAGTTGAATATCACAGAAACACTTGCAGTAAACACAGAACTCGACTCAACTAACAGCTCTCAGCAGTGAGAAGTCTTGATGTGTTGCAAATTGGAAGCCACAAAGTTTGCTGATATTCATTTCCGCAACACTCCAGTAACTTGAGCTTTGCATTTAAGTAAGAACACACATAACTTTAAAGCGTTTCTGTTTTCAGAAAGTCAGGTTTCTATTATGCTTTCTCTCTATTGTTCCTTGAACAAGATAGTGATTATGTCAAGGTTTACAAGAAGACGTACCTTGTTTGCACGTACGCTGCGTAGCCTACTTTCAACAGGCTGAAAAAAACTCTTCAGTTTTGTAATAAATATATACACTTATATGGACAAAAGTATGGAACCAAATGATTTTTATTGCCCTTTTCAAGATCGAAATTTCTTTAGCAAAGCGTACGTAAATATTAAAAAACCAACTGAATGATTACAAAAAACTCAAAACTATATAGGGTGTTAAACAAAGGGGTGATGAAATTCAAGAAAACAATTTGGTTCCATAATGTTGTCCATGAGTGTATAAACAATAATGTAAAGACTGTATATAAGTAATAAAAATACGAGTAATAGACCCATCTAGAGGTAAAATACAACCTTCAAATTTTCTTCTTTGGGGAAGGATGAAAATGTTTTGTAATAAATGTTTACAGATATTTAGTGGGGCTGTCCATGAAATTGTTCACCTGTATGATGTCTTACCAACAGAAAATTCACCTTGAAAACGTTTAAATGTGTTCATTTTTTGTTTAAATGTGTTCTTTCGGTTCACACATTGCGTCAAAACAACATTATAATTAGCTCGAAATATTTCGGTATTGTTGTGGAGTACCATCTTCAGTCACTGATTGGTTGAAACTGAGCTACTTGTTGTCTCTTATCCTATTCCCAGAAGAATCGAGGCTACCATCAGCATTAAAACCAATATCAATGTTGCATTCTAAAGTAAAATACTTGAAATAATTCTTAAAGATCCAATTAGTAAAATTGCTTTGAAAACTCCAACATCTTCTCTGATACCCAAACATATGGATTCGAAGACAGGGTGCTCCACCGTCTCTGCCCTGCTAGCCTTGTCCAACCAGTTCGAATGCTTTTTGAACTAGTTCTGTTGCCTTACATTGGTGTGACCTCTTGAAGCCTTTGATGTGAATTTCCATGACATATTGCTCCAAAACTAATGGCCTACGGGCTGAAACAGTTACTTGAGGGATGATGGAATCGTACCTGAAAAACAATTTCAGTCA
>CM032063.1:4000629-4244971 GCA_018831715.1 Matsumurasca onukii | reverse complement strand
CAGCAAAATGTGTTCTTAAACCTGGTAACACTGGTGAAACTATTGACTGTAGGGTTGATAACTCTTCTACATATTAAATTTGTTTTTAAATCATCCCAACACTTTATTCTGCACAAAGGTAAGATCTTTCTATTCTGTATACATTTTCATTACCGTATATACTCGAGTCTAAGCCGCATGCGAATCTAAGACGCACCCATAATTTCCCTCTAAATATACGGTAAAAGCTCTACACGACGCAACCCCTCTTATAAGACGCAACCACGTTTTTTATAACGTCAACAGCTAGAGGGCTATGATTTGTCAGGCCGCTGACCCCTCCTTAGCAACCAGTGACGTAATTGCCAGCTGCAGCTGTCAAGAGTAAAAGCAGAACAAAGAATGCATCACTATTGCCTTCCCTTTCCCATCCCAAACCCCGCCCTGCTCCACTACGCCTCCCACAGCACAAAAAATGTTGTAAACAAGGGTCAGCAGCAGGAGATAAGGAAGACAGGTAGAGAGATAAAGGACCACCTGGGGCTGAGGTCTGGCGAGCAACTATTTCTTTGTAGTCAGTTAGTTCATGTTTTTGCCACTTGTGATTGCCCCATATTTCCAAGCACTAGTGTTTGCTTTGAATAGATGCGTATCTCCTTCTTGTATGCTACTGCTTCCCTTCTCTTCCTTCTTTTCCCCCACCAACCTACAGACAAGGAGGGAGGGGAAGAAGGATGGATAACACGATGAATGCAATAAGAAGCAATTCTGAGTCCCCTCTAGTCACAAAAAACTCTTTCATTCCACTCTTCAAAACAGGCCCAACCCTGTTGTGTTTCCTACCTCTCGTGGCTTATCTGAATATTTTTGTTGATGTTTTGAGGGTTCTTTTTCAAATTAACTCTTCTCCCTATGAACTCTTCAAATTAACTCAATATTTTTATCGTATTGTGTGAGTCTAAGACGCACCCGCATATAAGACACACCCTTATTTTAGAGCCTAAAATATGGTAAATAAAGTGCGTCTTAGATTCGAGTATATACAGATTTTATTACTCGTGAACACTTTTCTGGGTCCATAAAACAAAACACCTGATAGCAATAAAAACACAACGTCTATGTCCAGTCGTGTAAAAATGAACAATTTATAGACAGCTCTTTTCACCTTTCAATATACAAATGAGTTATTATATTATTTTGGTCATGGAATATGGTAAATGGCCAGGCCCAACCACAAAGAGTTCCGGTATACTATATACAACCTGTATTTTGTATTTCATAGCTATCACTTTCAGTCGACTATTACCCAACGAGTGAGGTCATGGAACGAAGAATCACTGTGAGCGAAGCAAGTCCTAGGACACCCCCAGTTGACTGAAGACTGGTTAGATAAAAAACTCTACGTCAACAACTATACCGTTTCATGGTTTTACTTGTATCGACAGAGAACTATTTGGATAGAGAATTATCCTGTTTATCAATCAACATTTCAAAGTAACTAAGGCCCTAAAAACAACAAAATGTTGCTTTTTGCCAAAAGTAGGGTTAGCTTTTGATCCTACACTCAATCATGAAGTGATCTTGACCTTTTAGCACTTTTCTTATATCTCCCTTTGGGGTTTCTAGATTGCAAGATTCCTGGTCATCCTTTTTTCAATTAAATACTTATTAATAGTGATCTGGTAATGTGATTTGAGTAAGGCAAAACTAATCTATTACTCACAGTTCGAACTTCGTTGTCCCTCAACATTGAGTTGGTTGAATCTACGACGATGATGAATTTAATTTTTGTGTTGGTTACATAGCCAAATCTAATGTTTTATTAAGAAGTCAATTTTTTCACATGGTTGTCTAAATTATATTTTTTTAATTCACATAGAAAATTTGTTATGACTTAAATATTTAATTTTGTTCAACAAGTTGTAAGTTAAGATGTACTACTACTAACAATTAAGTTTTTTGCAGAGTCCTAAACATTTAAACCTTCACAATCCAATTAAACCAAAAGTACATGTGGTACTCTCACGACCAAGTTCACGACATACAGTATAACAAACAGTATTCAAAGTCAGCGGGCTAAGTTGACCAATAGGATAATTAGTTTTCCCCTGTCTGTCACAGCGTGGGTTCGAATCCCACCCGGGTGCCCTCTGGTACGGTGCAATGCTAGTCATTGAATCATTCCGGGCGTGACCCACTGAGGATCACTGAAAAGAAAATGGCTCATCAAATCCAGTGAGGCGGCGAGTGGAACTTTTTGAGCTTAGGGAGGCGCTAAATCCCTGCGCTTAGAGGAGTGGTTCTATGACTGGTAATGCACTGTACTAGAGAGAGCGGTTTTGCTGAAATTTTGCTTACAGGGACAGGAGCAACCCATACAGTAGGCTTTTAACGAAAATTTAAAAATAAAATAAGACTGCAAAGGGTTAAACTCTTGTTGAGACCTAAGTAACACCTCGAGAAAAATGTCAAAATATTTTTAAATTTGTCAGTTGTCTTCAAGGGTGCTGGAAATAATATTTAGCAGTGGGCCTTGGGACGCTCAGTAAAGGCTGCCTGTTGTTTACAAGCAGTCCTCAAGACTTGCGTGAACTTCAAAGAAATGGTTTGAAAACTACCTATGATTACTTTCAATTGTAATTATTTTATACCATTTTTTATTATTTCAAATATAAGTGTGTTAAAAAG
Organism: Matsumurasca onukii; assembly: GCA_018831715.1. Classification (NCBI taxonomy): domain Eukaryota; kingdom Metazoa; phylum Arthropoda; class Insecta; order Hemiptera; family Cicadellidae; genus Matsumurasca; species Matsumurasca onukii. The sequence goes on along the minus strand of CM032063.1, from coordinate 4,242,304 downwards.
TTACACTTTCTTCAGCAAAAAGAAGCTTTCATTATGATAATCGGCTAAATTGAAACAGTGTGAAAGGATACACTTTGTGCTCTTCCGTGGAATACAGAAGTCCAAGATAAAGTTCTCGGAGGTCACCGCTGACTTTGCCAGGAGTAGACAGTTTTTCTTCGACAATATCTAGTGATGTGTGCACTTTGTAATGAAACTGCAACTCCAAATCTTCCTTCAGACATGATATGTACTTTGGACTGTTCTGAAAATACATGTCAAAATTAACACAATTGGTATATGAGAAGCCTTGCTAAAAAAAGGTTCCTTTTCTCTTTAACTAAGAAGACCTAGAATAATAGCCGTAAACCTGGAAAAATTACCGGAAATCAAAAATTTGTATGTATCTGAATGGTCTTGTAAGCATATTTTAACTTTTCAATTTAGGCCTAGGTTCCACAATCAACAGCGTAGGCTACTATTTATGTTCAAATTTACAAGTCATTCAAGTTGATGGAAATTGTGGACTATTTATTCTTAGAAACATAGTATCCATTTCTCCATAACTACAAATACAAAACTAATATGAAACAGCATTAGGCTTATATGATTTGTATGACAACTAACCTCTTTTCCAATGACAGCAACGCAGACAGCCATTATTGCTCTCTTTTCTTTTTTTCTTTAATTTGTTTGGTTCTATGTCTCGGTTTGGATTGGCTGTTACAATTTACAAGATTATGGATTGTATCAATTTAAGAAATTATAGGTCGTGTTCGACTTGGAACAGCTGATCAGGAAAATTTAATTACTCAGCACTATAATATATGTGGAAAACGGTTGTATTATGTTATTAATTGGAACTACCAACTGTAATCCCGCGAGTAGTGCTTTAATTTCGTTTCATTCGAAAACAAATATACAGGCATGTTATACAGACATAAGTTGTTAACTCATGTGAAAATGCGTGAAAACATCTACCGCGCAAGACGCGCATGTCACTTGTGTGTATGTGAGGGGCAAATAACAAACTAAGCTGAGAACTGTGACGTCTGGCTAAACACCGACATGCGCACGTACACTACACTCAGCAAATCGATAGTGCTTTTGCACTGGATTCGGTGGTTTCTTGATGTAAATGATAAACTAAAATGTGTGGTAGTAGGTCAACTACTATTGCAAAGCTAGCTTCTGTCTGACGGATTTTCTCAGCTTATATTTACACTCAGTAAGTAAGAACTTCATTAGTGCTTGAAGGTTCAAGCTTTTTTATGCCTGAAAGTTGTTTCAAGCTGTTATTTGTTACAATCTGTAATCAAAGTGCAATACAAATGAACTACTGCACCAAATGCATTTTGTTGAGTATATACTGCTAGGGAATCTTTTCCTCTTGTTCAGCAATCTCATTTCTGGCTACCCATGAATTAAAAATACAGAAGTATAATTTTGTAGAGCCCACTTCACTAAAAGTAGATATTATAAATACCATAAAATATATTATAATCAATTAAAAACTTAATATTTTACAATTATTATTTAAAAGACTTGTTTTATAATATTGTACAAAAAGGGTATTAGAACAATAACGGTCAGCAAAAAGAATATTAGAACATGATGTTAATCAGTATAGTATCAAAAATTATGGGGTTTTTGCCCAGCCAAACGCTACAGCTATGTGATGTATTTTGTTATAGCCTATACACAAATGAAGTTATATATAAATTGAAGCTCATAAAAAAGACTGTGATAAAATATTAGGTGACAAGCAATAAATATACAAATGCATATATATATTAAGTTGCATCAAAATATACATTAATTAATGACCCAAATTTTGGGAACAGTTGGCCCTACACCTCATCATCAATGAGGACTCATCTTTCATCTCATACCCATCTGTCTTGTCTTAAAATAAAGTATCAAATGTTAAGAAAATTCAATTGGTGATTATAGTTGCTGTGAAGTTATGAGTGTAGTAATTGGTGGGGTTGAATATAACTGCAATTACTATTTCATTCATATCATAAAATAACAGGTCGTGTAGTCTGGACAGTGTCTTCTAAATTTCATACAATATTGCAGAAAAAGCTTGATTAACCAAAATTATCAATAAACGTGGTGTGATCAAACAAGTACCAGGAATAGAGCTAGAAGCTTGACCAACTAATTTTATTTGATAGCAACACAAAACTAGCTATATATACCTGTTTACTCTACTCAATGGTGAAAGTATAAAGAAATTTCAAATCACTAACTTGTCTGGTATGGTCACTATCACTTTTCATGTAACAAATATCTAATTAAAATATTGTAAATGCATTTTTTAGAAAAAGAAAACGTCAAATTTGTTTAGAATTTTGAGAACAATTAGGGTCAGTATGCAGGGAGATGATTTTACATAATTATAGATTGTATATTAAGAAACATTAAATCCTAATTTTCGTAACAGGTTTCCATATTAAATGGTCATATCTCTTTTCGTAAGAGACATTATTTATTTTAACAAGAACTACAAATTTTAAAATAACTTTAAGTCATGCCAACCATTTTTCCACATTTGAAAAATTATAAACCGAACATTTTACTGTCATTGAGCTTCTATAACAATGCAAGGACAAAGACAGGTATAAATTAACAGCTGTTAGAGTTTGCATTTTAAATTGCAATTTTATATTGCCCCTCAAACATATTTTGGCACTCCTTCCCCTGAACCAAGGCACCCACTGTTCCTGGACCGGACACCAATAGATATTTTAGGCGTTATAAAACTATTTATAAAAGAGTTATCCGAGCTGCAAAGTCCTACGAAATTAATAAGAACATTGAAACATCCACCAATATTTCCAAAACAGCATGGCACATAATCAAAAATGGTAAACATGTAAAAACCTGTAATAGAATTGAGCTAAATATTGACGGGACAAAAACTGACAATAATGTAATAATCTCTGAAAGTTTTAATAACTTCTATTCAAATTTACCTCAAAATTCATATAATAACCTTAATTATTATAATTCTTCGGAGTCAAATAGTCATTTGGTCCAGTCTATGTTTTTGCAACCTGTAACTTCTGATGAAGTTGCTTGCATAATCCGACATTTTCAAGCTAAAAAATCAACAGATATCTATGAAGTATCTTCATGGTTGTTGAAACAATGTTAAGTGGAAATTATTGATATCTTGACCGAAATGATCAATGAATCACTTATTTCAGGGTTTTCCCCAATTTGATGAAAGTAACCAAAGTTGTCCCAATTTTCAAAAAAGGAGATCGATCTGAAATGACTAATTACCGTCCAATATCTTTAATACCAGTGTTCGGTAAAGTTTTGGAGAAAGTATATTTCAATAGATTAGGTTCATTCCTGGAAAAAAATAAAATTTTGAATAAAACTCAATATGGCTTTCGAAAAAACCTGTCAACATTAGATGCAATAAACCAGTTGATTGAATCTGTCATTGCTTAGATAGTCAATTAAAACACTAGGTGTTTTCTTGGACCTAACTAAAGCGTTTGACTGTGTAAATCACAAAATTCTCTTACAAAAGTTAAATCAATATGGGATCCGCGGTGTCGCTTATGATTGGATGAAATCATATTTGAAAAATAGAACCCAAAAGTAAAAGTTGAAGACAGTTTGTCCTCACCAAAATGATACAATGTGGTGTTCCCAGGTTCAATACTGTCCCATTCTATTTTTAATTTACATAAACGACATTGGCTCAAAAATGGATTCAAACAATTTGATTCAATATGCTGATGATACAACCCTAGTATTCAATTCTAAGACAAATGAAGACTTAGAGCGTTTGTCTCATGAGAAATCAAATTTTGTAGTTCGATATTTTCAAAATTTAGGTCTCCAAACAAACTACAAAAAGTCTAACTATGTTAATTTCCAATTACATGTTAACACTGATAATTATCAACCAGCAGTGGTTATTAATGAAGAGTTACTACAGGAAACCTCTTCCATAAAATTTTAGGTGTCCACATTGATGGCAATTTAAAGTGGACTACTCATATCGACGATGTCTGCCGTAAAATATCTTCAGGCATTTTTCTGCTGCGATCTTTGTCCTGGCATTGCAAGCCTAATGTCTTGAAGATGGCTTATTATGGATTGATATATCCTCATTTGTCATAATGGAGTTAGCATATGGGGTCATGCGCTGAACAACACCTTCTCAGGGTTTTATTTTACAAAACTGCCGCATTAATTATTTCTAAACTCAATTTTAGAGACTGGTCGTGGACGCATTCAAACAACTTCAACGCTTACTCTGCCTTGTTTGTACATTTATGAAACTATAATGTTCTGCATTAGTAAATGTGTATTACAACAAGGCAGAGATATACATAGCCATGACACGTGGTACAGACAAAATTTTAGGCTGACTTCCCACAGACTTTGCTTATATGAAAAGATTCCATCTTATGCAGGAGTAAAACTGTTCCATGCACTTCCAGAACAGATTAAAGAAGAGCTATCAAATCTAAAACGTTTTAAATTAACATTGAGACAATATTTGGTTACCAATTCTTTCTACAGCGTAGGTGAGTTTATGGATCAAAATAATTAAGCAATTTCATATTAAATTTTTAGCGAATTTAAAATTATGTGTACCCAAATAGTTGTTATCAGTGACTTTAGTTTTTTGTGTGTGTTTGTTTTATAATTTTGTAAATATGTTTTGGTTTTTATGTTATATGTTTTTTTTTGTCAACACAAAAATATTTGTACAGTGACAAATAAATTGTTAAATAAATTGTTAAGACCCTGCCTTTATATAAAATAATTCACTAAATAAAAACTAGACTGAACCATTTATGGTTAACTGTTTTATAATGTACTTCAATCACCATATAATAATTTCACTGAGAAGGGTTTATTTATTTTACACGCTTCCAATACAGATTCATAATCCAATTACATTGTAGTATTACAATCCAAATATTTTCAAAGCCAGCTAGCAAGTAGTCTTTCTTGGGGGTTGTCATATCTTGCTTCTCAATTACCTTTATTCTTTGCTTTGAGACACCGACCACTCTTAGAGGGTATTTTAGCCCTCTTTTTTAAGGTTAAAAACGTGCTCTCTCATGTTAAACGTCCCATGAAAGAGACTGTAGGACACCACGATGAATATTCGCCATGAAAGCAAATACATGATTTTCTTTTGACTTTTTACATGTGACTTTGATTGTGTTATATTTCAGGGTTAAGTATGGCTGGAAAATGAGTCATAAACATTCAAATAGCATTTCAATATTGGGGAACACTTCTTGACCAGCTGGTCAGAGTTAATGAAATATGGGCAGCGCTTCATCCAAGTTTAAGAAATATCTTCACAATGGAGACGAGTTTGCTGCTATGCAAGTAAGTTATTCAACACTGTTCCTAAATACCAGGTGTACTACAAGTATCCACCCCCCTTGAATTTATTTTGATATGCAACACAACTTATGCTTGCGATGAAGATTTTCTACTGATTTCTTGTGAGTCGCCTCCCAGGAACTGTATGATTTTATGTCTATGGATGTGGAAAATTTTGTTTCTTTTTTTAGCTTTGTTAAAAATTTATGCAAGTGGCTCGATCCATATTTTTGTACCCCCTTTAAGATTCTCATAATTTTAACTGCCACCAGGAAAGTATTAGGAAACCAGGTGGTATCAACTTTTGGCATTTTTTGCCAATATCTTTATCCTTAAGAAACAGCTTTTGCCTTTCGGCGTACACAACCAATACTTTTCTATCATTATTTAAAATTGAAAATGTATAAATACTGTAAAAAAAATTGTATTCCAACAAAAGTCAATGGCTATTTAATATGCTCCTAATTTAGTAAAAAGAAGAAACAGACTTTTCCTACGGCAACTTCTGGAGAAAACTTTTCCTAACGTTTTGGGCAGTTAAAAACTCCACCATCTTCAGAGGATTACACTAATATAGGAACTACATTTAATTAATATCTTAACCTAAGATCTAACCTAAGACTTTAAAAAACAATATTTAAAAATATGCTACATCTTAAGAAATTAATAGCCTGTTAAAACACAAATTAAAATGAGGAAACGTTAATACAGAATAAACTACATGCTAGTCCTTAACATAAAACAATAGGTAAAGAACACAGAATGTGGTAAGAAAATAATAATTGAAAGGATCTCACCTAAACACTAACTGACAAACCTCGTGGATGAGTGGTGGGGGAGAGGGTGGGGGTAGGAAGAGACTGGACACCGACGGAAGGGTGGGTTAATGTTTTCACGAGCCGGGCTGACAGCCTTCTAGGAGCTCAGTTAGTTCGCGGGTTCCGTAGTGCGAGGTTTGTCAGTCCGAGTCTGGGTGAGATCCTTAGGTGAGTCTTACGTTAGATCTTAGGTTAAGATATAAATTCAATGTAGTTCCTAGATTAGTGTAGTCCTCAGAAGACAGGTGGAGTTTTTAACTGCCCGAAACGTTAGGAGTAGTTTTCTCCAGAAGTGGCAGGGATCAAAGTCAGTTTCTTCCTTTTACTAAATTCTGCTCTGCCACTATTATGAACTTTCAAACTAACATGCACCTAATGTTATTTAAAACTAAAAACCCTAAAATATTTTATTCAATTTAAAAAATTTTGAAGGTCTTTCAAAGTTCTCCCGAATTGAGAAAAAATCTCGATCCAAACGTGAGTTATGGGGAGAGTCACAACCACAACACAGCTCTGCACTACGCTGCAAAACACGGCATGAAACATCTACTCAGGTTAGTCATGCAAAATAAAAAACAAAATACTACAAAAAGTGTTGAAAAAAATTTAAGGTGATTTGATTTTGGTTATAACTATGAATAAAACACTTTTAAGTCAGATATTAACGGTATTATTGTTTTCCGATGTTGGCAGAACATTCCTAAATGACCTGGGAGGGAACCCAAACAAGAAGAACGGCAGCAACGAGAGTGTGTTACACTCAGCGTGCACACTCGGTGCGCACAAGACGTTCTCTGCGCAGGAACGCCGCGCAGCGTGCGTCACACTGCTTCTGCAATGGAGAGGCGTAGAACTCAACAAAGGAGATCAGCGAGAGAAAGTCGACCTGTCTGCCCAGGACAATGTTAGTTTTTGTTTTATTCTTCACTAAGTTTCAAATAAATGCAATACAATTATTCTATCAGCATTAAAACAGCCAAAAGGTTTTTAGTGGTTCACTAAGATGAAATTATGTAACAGGATGGAAACACTGCCCTTCACCACGCAGCTCGCCGGACTCCAGCGATGTGTCGAGCTGTTGCTCGCAAGCGGAGCTCCTCTCTTTGCCGAGAACAACGACAAGTTGACCCCGTGCGATCTCGCCATGAAAGAGGAACATCACAACATTGCTCGTCTGCTGGAATCTCGCATGGTTTTTGTAAGCTGCAGCTTTATCCACCTAACCGAATTAACTCTTTGAGATGTCCGTTGGTCTAATCCATTGGTCGCTGGACTATTAATTAATGACCCTATCTGAGGGAACAGTCGGCCTTGTAACAAGACTACACACCTCTTCATCCATCCAAATAATCATTACACTCACCATCATCCCCTATTCACCTTTAAGTACCCTCTAAGAAAGGTCGGTATCGCAAAGCAAAGTAATTAAGCGTCATTCTATACGGTTACAAGTAAAGTAGTTTTTTTTATTTTAAAAATTGGCAGGTAGAGTTTATTTTTCCTACGCCAGGGTTTGGTTTAAGTCAGTACTTGGAGGTAGGTTGATAAGTCGATTCATCGTAGACTTAATGAATTATAAGGTTAAAAATCAGAATTACAGCACAAAGTTATAACATTTGATTCTACGGTTAATAAGACCAAAAGACTTAAACTGAAACACTTCTTAAATCCACCACTTGAATTCACTTTTTATTTCTTGCACAACAATACAGGCGGACAGCAATGACACGATTAACGAGGCTCAACTGTACGGCCCGGGGGAGGAAGTGTACAGTGGACTGCTCACGCAGGACTTGCAAGAGGCCAAGGATCAGCTGTTGGTAGAGACCTCGGACATGCTCAACATTCCACTCTTCACTGCCGAGGCTCTTCTCAGAGATAATGGTAATCTTCAACTGATTTTTTTGGAAAATTAGGCTGATTAAAAAGTGGTGTACTGAAGTAAGAAAGGATTGTGCGTAACATTTTAGATATAGATGTTGATTGAAATTCAGAGTTCATAGCTGTCCCTTCCGTTAACCAATTTGGAAATTTTTTAAAAGGCTTTTCCTTAAGCTTGAGTTTTGAAAGTTATTTTCTTAAGCAATACACAAAAGAAGTTTTTTCCCGAGTAGTTTGTCACAACTTTTACTATTTTCCGACAGAATGGTCAAGTGAGTCACTGCTGGAGAAGTGGATGAAAGACCCGGTCCAGTGTTGCCAACTGGCGGGTGTGCAGCCCCCGACGTCGGCTTGGCAGCAGAGTGGAGGGGAGAACAATCGGCCGAATCTCGGAGACACGCAGCAAGTCTCGCTCGAGGAGAAACCCAAGCCCTTCTCCGCTGATCAGTCCGAGGAAATATTCGTAAGTGTTGGCACTTTGTTACATGAATTCTTCACTAAGCCTTGTCAACTTCTACAACATTAAAGGCTTTAGGGAATACAAATTCTAATTGGCAAATAATTACCCTGACTAATGACCATAATGAGAGGCTATGATGAATCTTGCTATGAATCTTTGACGTCAGTTTTTTTTAGCGAAAACTAGTATGAAACGTTTATTTGTGACAAAAGAGATGATTTCTGAATACTCTAGCTGTGTTACACCACAAAATATACATTGAAAAACAATAAATATACAAAAAAATAAACAAAAAATACACAAAAATACACAAATAAATATACAATGTTTTTCCTTTTCTGTGATATGGAAGTTCATTCCAAAGGGGATCAGAACTTCAGTCTCGGTAAATGGAAAGCTTTCCAAAAACATATTCAAAGTTTAGCAACTTTCCCCAACAAATTTTGCTAGAAAAAGACTTTTCATAAAATTTAATTAGGAATTCATCACTAAATTACTACTTAAGATGCTGACTACTCTCATGAGGGTATTTTAAGGCAAATATGTGGTGAAGGATGAGTGTGATGAGTGGTAGTAATTAGTTATGAGGCTTGTTGCAAACTAAGGCCGACTCCTCCTTAGAATGGGTCATCAATTAATAGCCCAATGACCAATGGAAATACAAGGACTAACGGCTTAACGTGACTTCCGAACCACACAGGTGGTGGTCTGATATGTCTAAACAATGGTGGGAGTTGTCAGCTATAGAAAAGCTAGGGGCAGGAGGCAGTGATGCACTGCCACATCAAAGGAAAAATACTGCATGATGCAGGAGAAACTAATTGGAAGAAAACGACAAATCATCAGTTCAAATATTGACCACCGAGAGAACACACAATAGGAGGAACAAAAGAGAATACCAAAGATTAGGAGAGTGAGTCTTAAGCACACATTGTGAATTAATCGCCCAGACATGTTTGTTCTAGTGTGAGATCTGCCTGATGAACGTGTCTGTGTGGGACGGCCTGCGCTTGTCGCGGTCTACATCGGTTCTGCTCGGCGTGCTGGGAGCGCTACCTCACTGTCCGTATACAGGAGGGAGACGCACATCACATCTTCTGTCCAGCCTCTATGTGCCACATACTCGTGCCTCCAGAACTCATCGAGAAACTCGTCAGCCCTGATGTAGCTCGCAGATATTTGCAGTTTGATATCAAAGTGAGTGAACGGAAAAGAATGTTGTTATTGACTTATTTTATTTTGGTGGTTATCATATCAATGCAGATACCTGGTAAATTGTATTTCTATTTTTAAATTCTGACTGTAAATAATTTAGCAGAGGCGTTCAAAGTTTTGGTAAAGCCTATAAGATATCAGGACTATATTAAAGGAAGGTTTTCTTAGTATTATTAGTGAGCTAACCCTGAATCATCTAAACAAATTCTGAAACACTCTAAATCAATGGTGGTTCTATCAATGGCCTTGGGATATAATAGGTGAAATTGTTGATTTACTCTGAACAGTGCTCTTCATTCGTTTTTTAGGCATTTGTTGAGACAAACCGAAGTATAAAGTGGTGTCCGATGGCTGGTTGTGGTAGAGCAGTTCGATTGCCGGAAGTAGAGCAAACGAGAAATCAACCACAGTCCAATACATCCCACGCTGTAGATTGTGGAAACGGGCATTTCTTTTGCTGGTAAGTCACCATGTCAAATGAATTAATAGTATATACTGAGCCTTGTTATGTTTTAAAAGCAAGTCATTTGGATGTTTGCTTTATTATTTTTGTCAATACATTGTTGCAAGTTTCAAACAGGTTTTCGAACTTAAATTGATTGCATTTTTATCGGAAGATTTCTGAAGCTCCATTTCTGAACTTGACAGGGAGTGTCTGGGCGAGGCACACGCACCGAGCGGGTGTCAGCAGTGGCAGCAATGGCAGACGAAGATCGCTGCGGTGAAGCCAGAACAGCTGCAGACCACCTGCAGTGAGACAGAAGAAGCTGCAAACTGCCTCTGGTTGGTCACCAACTGCAAGCCTTGTCCAAACTGCAAGAGTCAAATCCAGAAGAACGAGGGATGCAACCACATGAAGTGTTCAAAGGTACGGTGGCATGAATTATTGTTTCTCTTTGAATGTCTTTGATTACTTTATTCTTGATACAGTACAGTTTCTATAATCTGACCGTTAGCCACTCCGACACGTCCAATAATTCATCGCGACAACTGATCATCTGTTTTCAAGTCTCTACTTGTCTGTAAAGCATGTGACATATGTCGTCTGTACCGATTACTTCAGTTCACTGCAGGCAGCCAGAGAAGTGTGCGTTGTTTATTGCTAATCTGTGTTTTCAGTACGGGCTGGGAGATGTCGTCAAAACGTAATCATGTTACTTTGGCAATAGACAAAAAGTATGTGATTTTATACAAATTAGAAATTGGTTATAAGCTAGCTCCTCTATCCAAGGAATTCAACATCGGCAGATCAAAAATTTGTGGTCATAAGGAAGAAAAGGATGAAATGGAATAATTCTTTTATTAATCATCATCCAATGTAAGACAAATAATTTCCAGCAAATTGAGTCATTGTTAGTGAACCTCCACTAATCCGGCCGGCATTTCCACTGATCTGGCGCTTCCAATTTCAATATAGGGCCGGATTGGTGAGATCATACTTTGATTACTTTATTTGATGATTTGTAACGATTTTCAGTGTAAATTCGATTTTTGTTGGGTGTGCCTTGAGAGTTGGAAGAAGCACAGCTCTGTCACCGGCGGCTACTTTCGTTGCAACCGTTTCGAAGCAGTGCACAAAGCTGATGAGAAACAAGGAATTTTAATTAGTGAGGTTAGTTTCTCATTATATTCAATAATATATTTAAAACATTTTCTTCAACTGGGAGCATAAGATTTTAGTATCTTTATATTTTTAACTAAGCCGAAATCAAAATCTGTTTAGTTATGTAATATAATCTTCAATATTAGCGATCAATAAACGAAAGCAAACAGACTATAATAAGGTTATATACTAAGCAATGCTCTGTGCTTTCCATTCTAAGTCTTCTGTCAAGAAATGGATTGTCTTTTAGGCACTTCTTAAGTTTTTTTATTTGTTTTTTGGATGAGGACCCCCAGTCCCAACTTTAAAATCCTGGCTACACTACCCCCCTTGGCTTCGCTCCTGGGCGAAATCTAAAAAATACTCCCAAAAAAACATTTTCATGACAAAAAATTAAATGTAACATGTTTTTTTAATTTTAGGCCTTACTAAGAAATCAACAAACAACACAGCTTAATAGATTTCTTCATTACTACACAAGATTTAGAAACCATGAGAACAGTCAAAAATTGGAAGAAGGACTTCTTACTGGAGTTCGGAAGAAAATGGACAATTTAGCGTCATCTTTTAAAAAAGGAGAAGGTAAAGAATCTTTTATAATTTTAGAGCTATTTAACAAATAAGAATATTAGAATAATGTTTAGCATTAAAACTGGTGTTACAGGGTGACAGACTGTAAAAACTGTGGTATGGAAAAATTACAGTATTCACGCTTATAGGAGCAAGTCTTACAATCCTTACACCTAACACAGCACATTGGCTTATAAGTATACAACATAAATACCCTTTTCATCAATGGTCCAAAAAAAGTTTTGTATCCAATCACTCAATTTGCGCTAGCTACTGTTTCAAAACAGTTGGTGCAATCTTCTTCAACTTGATAATGACTTTAAGACAAGAAAATATCTAATATTAGTTTTAAATTGAACTTGTGATTACCGTTTTATAAGTTTTAAGTATTGCTTTACTTACATAAGTTTTACACATGGCTTTAGTTCCAGCGGAAGTTAAGTTTGTGGAAGAAGGAGTTAGAGAGTTGCTCAAGGCTCGTAGAATTCTGTGTGGCTCCTACGTGTACGGATTTTATCTAGAAGATAACGGATATAGTAGGACTATATTTGAATTTATGCAGGTGAGTTCAATATATTTTTAATAATTGTTTAAAAACGATTGAGTCAATTCCAACTTTTTGGGATGTTCTGATCCTGCATTGGTATTGCATTTAATTCCAAGCTCATCACTCTGGTGGCTGGTTCGATCCCCGCAGTCACCACTTACAATTTGTAATGTGACTTTACGGTGACGCTAGGTAAAGGTCGAGGTTGAGAGGTAGACAGGACTTTGTAGTCCTAACTTTGCCTCGTTAAACAAGACAAACTTTTTACAGTATTTTGACTTAATTTTGAATATGAGAATTTCACAAAATCAAGCTTTGACACATTTCACATTATTTCCGAGAGTCATCCGAGAAAACATTAAAATAATCAAAAATGAAAATAGGCTGGCAACCAGTCCTAAAGAAATATTTTCGATAGGTCACAGCCAATGAGAACATCGACAGTTGGCATCCCTGCTCCAATGAATGGTTGGCAGCCCTGTGACCAATAGGACAGTAGGTCAGCAATTATCTCAGTTTTGGCCAATCAGTGATCAGTTACTGAGGATAATATTCCACAGCAAGACCGAAATATCTCAGGCTAATTATGACGTTTTGACACAATGTGAACTCGAAGAACTAGCTTACAGTAGACTTAATTTGTTTTATTTGTGAGTAAACTGTTGGGGAATGTAATTAAAATCTTAATAAGATTCAGAGTTTAATTTAGTAATTCAAAACAACATAGGCATAGTTAAAAGATGAAAGAATAAAACAATATCAATTAAAACTCTACGACAAACCATTTTTTATTTAGTAAATTATTTCTTACTGGTTTGATTATGTAGAATGAGTTGGAAGAAGTAACGGAGCGCTTGAGTGAGATGGTTGCTCGACCCTACCTACGAACTCCTCGGTCTGTGATAGTCCAGACGACCGCCCTGGCTAGGAGGAAGCGCCACGAGTTCGCAAGAGCGGTCGCCAAGGGACTCGTTCCTCCCGAGACTCCTCCTACACTACGTAAACTTAGACGCCGCAACTACCGAGTTCTTGCAATCGATACTAACAACGATGCGGTAAGTCGTTATGCACGGTTAATAACAGTATTATTATTATTTTTTAATTTACTTATTACATTTGCTCATCTTATTTAACTCAAATACTTCATATATCCATATAATTTGTTTCTATATAATATATCACTCTATTTAGACAATTGTCAATTATGCATTTATTTAGGAGCAAGTTCAAGCCATTGCTGAATCTTTGAAAGATCTAGACGCCAATAACCCTTGGGTGAAGGATGCTAGAGGCAGACACAACAACTTGACAGCCATCTACGATTGGCCAGACTTTGACTCAGATGATGAGGTAAAATTAATAAGAATTAAAAAAAAGAAATTTTGAACTGCTTCTCAGGCTGAATGATATAAAGTTTTTACACGGAGTGAATAAGTATTGTTATAATCTTAATATTGTCTATTAATCTGAATCGGATAACAATATAGTAAATCTAACTAGGTTGACATTTAATTAATTACCTCAATTATTTTTACTCTCTACGCCAATGGCATTGTGAATTAGTAACTGAGCAGTTGATTTGAAAGGATGAAATTATGTAAGCCTGATTTTGAAATACTATTGACGTGTTCAGGAGATGAACCACGCGCTAGCGGTGAGTCTGCTGGGACAGTGCGTGCGCATGGACTGTACCAAGCCCCGAGTGCGTAACCCTCGTACCTGCGTGCTCCACAACTACTGCAGCCTGCACTGCAGTCAGATGGACAAACTAGGCCTCCATCCTGACTGTAAGTACCACATTGCACAATACAAATTGAATTAGGGAAATCTGCTTTTTAATGTTTATGAATCAGTTCTTCTCGCTTATTTACGGAAGTACTAGGAAAATCAGAGTGGCATCCAAGTGCACTACGATCGAAGTGCATGTAGAATGAAACATAGATTTGTTCGGCTATAGAATTAGTGGATTTTTTTAGAGGACGGAGAAATCTGTTCTGGTATTGCAGCTTGAGAAACTAAGACCCATGGAAAATAAAAAGCAACTAGGAGTAAAAAAGCAAAAGTAAAAATCCTGAGTAGTAAAAATTATTAGTTAATGGCATTTAAATGTGTTTGAAATTACCTTAGGCCATCATATGTTCCTTGTGTAAATTTGTCTAAAAATTAAATTATTACATTTTGTTGCTGAAAATGTCTAAAAAAACAGAAAGTGACAAGTATGTAAATGGGTTTTTTCCTTTTTAAATTAGATTTTAGAGCCTGGGAGCACAGACAATTAAAACTCTACAGACACGCATTTCTTCATTTTATACAGGCTAGTTCGATCACCAAATCTATCTTGAGCGTGACTGCCATCTATCATGCACCTCACTTCAGACTGCACAATCCCACCCGTCCTGCTTCTCCCCTACGGACCACACTGCACAATATGGACTAGCACTTGGGTTTGACGACAAAACATCAAAATACTTTTCCTATCCTATTGGATATCTCAATTCAACTGTTTTTCCAGCATATCAAGTGAATGTGACCGTAGACTACAACATGGACTTGGTGATTACGCTTGAAATGTCCAGACTACAAATGATTGAAGATGAGATGAAACAACGACAAAAGCAAGAAAACAAGTAAGTTTGATACAATTTCAAAATAAAGGTATTGAAGAGTTAATGTAAACACTAAAGTTAACAACTGTACATTTTATAGAATTTGCTAAAATGTCTTTACAGGTATGTATGAAAAATTATAGGATTTTGTACCATAAGTGTAATCCAGTTGAGTTAAAAATCTTGTACTGTAAAAAGTACATCAATTACTAACTCACAAAAAAAATCACAATAATAAAACTGTATTCGAATTAAAAATTATGTTTGGAATTCTATTCAGATCACTTTGTTCTGTGAAAAAGTTATTATTTACGACTGTTTTAATTTCAGGGAAACAGAAACTTCTCCTGGCACCAGTACTGAACAAACCGAGGGTAAGCCGATATTCATGACAGTAACACATGATGTACCGTGTACTGGGCCTCGTGGCGTGGTCCTGTAATCCAGCTTCATGGAAGTCAGGTTTTGAGGATGATACAGGTCTAAAGCGGCTCAGATAGTCTCAGTGATCATCTGATGATACCCCCATCAACTCCCACCATCGTTTAGACATATCAGACCATCACCTGCGTGGTTTGGAAGTCTCGTTAAGCCGTTGGTTCTTGTATTTCCAGTGGTCATTGGGCTATTAATTAATGACCCATTCTAAGGAAGTCGGCCTTAGTTTGTAGCAAGACTACACCTCATAACTCATTACTAAACTCATTCTTCACCACATATTTGCCTTAAAATACCCTCATGAGAGTAGTCGGCATCTCAAATAGTGATATATAATAAAACCCATTAATTGGCGTCAGTATTTGAACAAGTAAACAATTTGTTAAAAGTCTTCAGTCTAAATAAAAATTCACATTTTAAGTGAAGACTATCCAGGAATATTTTTTCTTAAATATGCTCCTTGCAGTTTGTTTTTATTTACTGTTAAGAAATTAGAGCCAAGGTTTACTTTAGCAAACAGCTTTTAATTTGTTCCAGCTCAAGACTTTCTAAAACTATATTATTTGTGTTCAAAATGTAATTAGTAGGGCCAAGATATACATTCTCGATAAGCGTCAAATGCTACTTTTAGACAAGATATCCATAGACTACTTATTTATGAGAGATTGCCGATGCAGGCTGGCGAAAACTTTTAAACAAGCTCTAACGAGATCAAACGTTTACTGCCAGAACTGGCTTTATTCAAAAGGAAACTTAAAGAATATTTGTTGATTAAGGCTCCTTACTCTGTAGCAGAGTTTATTGCAGAACCGATAACTTCCCATAATATGGAATATTTAACATAGTAAAATATATAGTAATTTCAAAATCAAGTTAGACAATTCAAACTACAATATCTAAATTAAAATAAGTAAGACAAAATTATAAGACATATATGGACATTATTTTCCGTATTTTAGTGGCTTAAGCCCATTCTGGCATTTTAAATTGTAATTCACCTCTCATTTCACCAATATTGTATCATCTCCATTTCATCAAAGTCAACACAATTCACATTGTACACTGACCTAATAAATTAAATTAAATTAAAACAAATTGAGATGCTGTAAGAAATTTCAAACACAAAAAAAACATTTGTTGAATAGTCAATTTTCTATCTAGGTAAACTGTGTTATTAGTTACAGTGCCAGCAAGTGACGAACAACTGTACATTTTATAGAATTTGCTAAAATGTCTTTACAGGTATGTATGAAAAATTATAGGATTTTGTACCATAAGTGTAATCCAGTTGAGTTAAAAATCTTGTACTGTAAAAGTACATCAATTACTAACTCACAAAAAAATCACAATAATAAAACTGTGTTTGAATTAAAAATTATGTTTGGAATTCTATTCAGATCACTTTGTTCTGTGAAAAGTTATTATTTACGACTGTTTTAATTTCAGGGAAACAGAAACTTCTCCTGGCACCAGTACTGAACAAACCGAGGGTAAGCCGATATTCATGACAGTAACACATGATGTACCGTGTACTGGGCCTCGTGGCGGTCCTGTAATCCAGCTTCATGGAAGTCAGGTTTTGAGGATGATACAGGTCTAAAGCGGCTCAGATAGTCTCAGTGATCATCTGATGATACCCCCATCAACTCCCACCATCGTTTAGACATATCAGACCATCACCTGCGTGGTTTGGAAGTCTCGTTAAGCCGTTGGTTCTTGTATTTCCAGTGGTCATTGGGCTATTAATTAATGACCCATTCTAAGGAAGTCGGCCTTAGTTTGTAGCAAGACTACACCTCATAACTCATTACTAAACTCATTCTTCACCACATATTTGCCTTAAAATACCCTCATGAGAGTAGTCGGCATCTCAAATAGTGATATATAATAAAAACCCATTAATTGGACGTCAGTATTTGAACAAGTAAACAATTTGTTAAAAGTCTTCAGTCTAAATAAAAAATTCACATTTTAAGTGAAGACTATCCAGGAATATTTTTTTCCTTAAATATGCTCCTTGCAGTTTGTTTTTATTTACTGTTAAGAAATTAGAGCCAAGGTTTACTTTAGCAAACAGCCTTTGAATTTGTTCCAGCTCAAGACTTTCTAAAACTATATTATTTTGTGTTTCAAAATGTAATTTAGTACAGGGCCAAGATATACATTCTCACGATAAACCAAATGCTACTTTTAGACAAGATATCCATAGACTACTTATTTATGAGAGATTGCCGATGCAGGCTGGCGAAAACTTTTAAACAAGCTCTAACGAGATCAAACGTTTACTGCCAGAACTGGCTTTATTCAAAAGGAAACTTAAAGAATATTTGTTGATTAAGGCTCCTTACTCTGTAGCAGAGTTTATTGCAGAACCTGATAACTTCCCATAATATGGAATATTTAACATAGTAAAATATATAGTAATTTCAAAATCAAGTTAGACAATTCAAACTACAATATCTAAATTAAAATAAGTAAGACAAAATTATAAGACGTATATGGACATTATTTTTCCGTATTTACCAGTGGCTTAAGCCCATTCTGGCATTTTAAATTGTAATTCACCTCTCATTTCACCAATATTGTATCATCTCCATTTCATCAAAGTCAACACAATTCACATTGTACACTGACCTAATAAATTAAATTAAATTAAAACAAATTGAGATGCTGTAAGAAATTTCAAACACAAAAAAAACATTTGTTGAATAGTCAATTTTCTATCTAGGTAAACTGTGTTATTCGTTACAGTGCCAGCAAGAAGTGACGAACAGCTGAACCTTGCCATTCAGTTGTCTCTGCAGGATAACGGAGAACAGCCGCCGGAGTATCAGAAAACCAGTGCCG
Organism: Matsumurasca onukii; assembly: GCA_018831715.1. Lineage (NCBI taxonomy): Eukaryota > Metazoa > Arthropoda > Insecta > Hemiptera > Cicadellidae > Matsumurasca > Matsumurasca onukii. The sequence goes on along the minus strand of CM032063.1, from coordinate 4,223,964 downwards.
ACATCACGGTTGACTACTTTCTCAAGAGTCTTGCAGGTACAGTCAACTCCCGATTAACCGATAAATTCGGGTTGAGGCTTCCCGATAAGCAAAATCGCGGTTAATCCGCAAAAACTCAAAATTAATGTGCAATAAGGTATATAAAGACATAAACAGTTGGACCGCAGCGTCTCAAACTGCTTGATCGGACGCTACGATGTGTACATACATAGTTAGCTACTGAGTGATCAGGAGCGCTAGTGTCGCACTCTTGACAGGTCACGTGACTTGGTTACCACAGCAACCAGAAAATGGCGACAAGATGGCGACGGAATATTGTTATTGTTCATATAGTTATTGTTACCTAACTTTCGTATATCACCGCGACAGCGTTGCACCACCAATGCGTAATGTTATACTGGTTTCACATTGGTCTACTGTTGAACCACGATCTAGGTTTTGCACCATGTCGAGCTATTGTGAATACGACCCGTTTGCGTTTATTAGGCATCGTTTTGCAGTCATTGAGAACCACTCCAATAACAAAAACAACTCCCGCAACCGCACTTCAGAAAATTATTTGCCCTCTTATACCACTGTCAAAGCATAAATAATTAGTCAGATTCATCGGTGAAGCATACGGGTAGTTCTTGAAGGAGGGAGAATTGCTACTTTTAAACTAATATTGTCAGGTGAGTGAGAGAGGATGAGTCAAGGTCACGCAGGACACTATTATAGTCTGTTTTGTGAGGGATGACGTCATTGTATTTTTTCTCCATTCGACGTCGTGGTTAATCCAAATACGGTTAATCGGGGATAGACTGTATAGTAAAAATAAACACAGTCAAGCGGTTTTAGTAAGGGCAGTTTTATTAGTATTTATTTTCTTGAAACAAGTAAAAATTAAAACATAAATATAACCTAAATTTTGTTTTTACAGTAATTAGGCTAGTTTGTAAAGGATTTCTCAGAAAACTCAGTAATAGAAGTAAAATTATCACAAACATGCCAAATATCTCTCTAATTAACCAGTCTGCCAAAAAACCTTTTATAAACTACCGGTACCTTATCTGCTGAAAACCCCAGAAATTACCCTTCCGCAACAAATCCTTATTTAAGATTATAAAAATCTAGGATTTAAACTTATGTCTGGAAATTTTTACCACCCAAAACCCACCTACCTAGCTTTTACTCATATAACTCTTGATTGATTACTTTTGCTATAGACATTAAGGTTTTTCATTTAACAATTTGTTTAAACTATAAAGTATTTTGTGTTACAATTTTCTTAAATCATCAAAACGTTGTACTAAAACAATAAAGACATAAAAGCTGTTTGTGCTAGTTTTACTAACAAAATATATTTTTATTTTACCAAGAAAAATATTTTGTCTATTTATGTATTTTTCAGGGAGAGAAATTGATGTTCAAAATCTCCACCCAAACGAAAACTCAGAGGTAATTTCTCCCCCTCAAGATAGTATGTGGACCTCTAAATCATCTGAAAAGGAGATGCTTTCTAGGTAAAGTATACATACTTAACCCTTTGTGCCGTATTGACAAGTATTGCGTCGTTGGTTTTTCCGGAAGTGCTAAGAACGCCCAGTCACGCAATGCCATTAATCTTACAAAGCATCTAGATCAAGAAGAGAGAGCAACATCGCAAGGGAAAGACACATTGAATTATTAATTATTTTCATGGAGTTCTACACAATTACGATAGAAAATTGTAATCTTTAAGTATGGTAAATTTCTCTTCCAGAACGGTCAAAAACGTTTCATAGGTTGTAACTTATATCTTTTAAATTTTGTCCGGCAGGGTTATATCTTTGAAAGATTTGTTTACCCCCAGACTCCTTGGTATGTTAGCCCCCCTGGAAGAGATACCCTATGGACGCCCTTGCTTCTGCCAATCAGGGACTAACGTTTTTTCTGTTCAAAGTAATCCATTAATAATATTCCTAATCTAAAATTAATTAGATTGAAACAAAATTTACAATATTAATTTGTCAGCAGTTGGAAAGCACCTATGTGGCGGAAGATGGCCACTTTGAGATTGGGGACATCCACGAGGCGGGCCTCTACAATGACCCAGGCGAATTCAACAGTGAAGGCGCTCGGCTGTTGAAGCGATCACACTCGACGGGAGATCTTGTCATGAGAAGAGGCCAGCTGTCCACTCGGGCTGAGGAGCCAAGGTATACTTCATAATCATTTCATAAAACTCCCGATTAACCGCGATAAATTCGGGTTGAGGCTTCCCGGATAAGCAAAATCGCGGTTAATCCGCAAAAACTCAAAATTAATGTGCAATAAGGTATATAAAGACATAAACAACTAAAAATGTGGATAACAGATTCCAGTGAGCGGTGCATATGGAATCTAGTCATTAGTTGTCGTATATTTTAACCCAACACGGTCGGACGCGCGGTTGGACACGCGTCTCAAACTGCTTGATCGGACGCTACGATGTGTACATACATAGTTAGCTACTGAGTGATCAGGAGCGCTAGTGTCGCACTCTTGACAGGTCACGTGACTTGGTTACCACAGCAACCAGAAAATGGCGACAAGATGGCGACGAATATTGTTATTGTTCATATAGTTATTGTTACCTAACTTTCGTATATCACCGCGACAGCGTTGCACCACCAATGCGTAATGTTATACTGGTTTCACATTGGTCTACTGTTGAACCACGATCTAGGTTTTGCACCATGTCGAGCTATTGTGAATACGACCCGTTTGCGTTTATTAGGCATCGTTTTGCAGTCATTGAGAACCACTCCAATAACAAAAACAACTCCCGCAACCGCACTTCAGAAAATTATTTGCCCTCTTATACCACTGTCAAAACCTTGAATAATTAGTCAGATTCATCGGTGAAGCATGGGTAGTTCTTGAAGGAGGGGAGAATTGCTACTTTTAAACTAATATTGTCAGGTGAGTGAGAGAGGACGAGTCAAGGTCACGCAGGACACTATTATAGTCTGTTTTGTGAGGGATGACGTCATTGTATTTTTCTCCATTCACGTGGTTAATCCAAATACGGTTAATCGGGGATAGACTGTATAGTAAAAATAAACACAGTCAAGCGGTTTTAGTAAGGGCAGTTTTATTAGTATTTATTTTCTTGAAACAAGTAAAAATTAAAACATAAATATAACCTAAATTTTGTTTTTACAGTAATTAGGCTAGTTTGTAAAGGATTTCTCAGAAAACTCAGTAATAGAAGTAAAATTATCACAAACATGCCAAATATCTCTCTAATTAACCAGTCTGCCCTTTTATAAACTAACGGTACCTTATCTGCTGAAAACCCCAGAAATTACCCTTCCGCCCAACAAATCCTTATTTAAGATTATAAAAATCTAGGATTTAAACTTATGTCTGGAAATTTTTTACCACCCAAAACCCACCTACCCTAGCTTTTACTCATATAACTCTTGATTGATTACTTTTGCTATAGACATTAAGGTTTTTCATTTAACAATTTGTTTAAACTATAAAGTATTTTGTGTTACAATTTTCTTAAATCATCAAAACGTTGTACTAAAAACAATAAAGACATAAAAGCTGTTTGTGCTAGTTTTTACTAACAAAATATATTTTTATTTTACCAAGAAAAATATTTTGTCTATTTATGTATTTTTCAGGGAGAGAAATTGATGTTCAAAATCTCCACCCAAACGAAAACTCGGAGGTAATTTCTCCCCCTCAAGATAGTATGTGGACCTCTAAATCATCTGAAAAGGAGATGCTTTCTAGGTAAAGTATACATACTTAACCCTTTGTGCCGTATTGACAAGTATCGGGTCGTTTGTTTTTCTGGAAGCGCTAAGGACGCCCAGTCACGCAATGCCATTAATCTTACAACGCATCTAGATCAAGAAGAGAGAGCATCATCGCAAGGGAAAGACATATTGAATTATTAATTTTATTAATTATTTTCATGGTACAGTAGTTCTACACAATTACGATAGAAAATTGTAATCTTTAAGTATGGTAAATTTCTCTTCCAGAACGCCCAAAAACGTTTCATAGGTTGTAACTTATATCTTTTAAATTTTGTCCGGCAGGGGTTATATCTTTGAAAGATTTGTTTACCCCCAGACCCTTGGTATGTTAGCCCCCCTGGAAAAGATACCCTATGGACGCCCTTGCTTCTGCCAATCAGGGACTAAGGTTTTTTCTGTTCAAAGTAATCCATTAATAATATTCCCAATCTAAAAATGAATTAGATTGAAACAAAATTTACAATATTAATTTGTCAGCAGTTGGAAAGCACCTTACGTGGCGGAAGATGGCCACTTTGAGATTGGGGACATCCACGAGACGGGCCTCTACAATGACCCAGACGAATTCAACAGTGAAGACGCTCGGCTGTTGAAGCGATCACACTCGACGGGAGATCTTGTCATGAGAAGAGGCCAGCTGTCCACTCGGGCTGAGGAGCCAAGGTATACTTCATAATCATTTCATAAAATTTCCCGATGATACTTAGGTGTTTATCCTTAGGGTAGCCAAAAATACAACTAACTTCAAGATAGCAACAGTAGTCAGCGCTCTTAAAAGGTGCTGGCTATATTACTTTTATTCTATCAATTGATTTTTACAAAATTTAGCTCTTCTAATCCATGTGTCCAATTTTACAGGTATCATTTAGACTCTGACCACTCAAGTCAACACGAAGAGAGGCCTGAAGATCTCGCACGACGTATTCTAGCTCTACCCGCCTCGACTTCTGGCAACAGACACTCTCTCGTGGTTCAGACAAGTGGAGGGAGTACAGCCTACTGCCAGAGTTCTCTCGAAGACACTTCCGACTCTCTCAACGCTGACCTCGAAGTGTGTGGAATCCTCGGGTCGAGCGATGAAAACGACAGAGTCACAACACTGCCCAGAAACCTCGGAAAAATCGGTAAAAAGTGTGCCTTGGATCTCGGTGACTCTATGGCGGTCCCTGATCCACCGTCGGAGTGTTCTGAAATACTTTCCAACAGTGAGAACTCACTGACAAAACCGGAGATGAATATCAGATAGCTAACTTAACTGTAGAGCCACCGCCACCACCAGTGTTCCAAAACCTGCCGACAGTAAATGTCAACGAGCCTGTTCCCTCTGAACCTAAAACGCCGGATGAAGAGATAAACGAAGCGCGAAAACCGGAAGATACTAACGAGAAAACTCTACAGCCTAGAAGTATGAATCCTATCATGGAGGCACAGAGGAGAGCATTCCGGGCTGCCGGAGGGAAAACTCCCTCGTCAAATCTAAGAATTAGAATCTGCAATGATTCACCACCTAAAGAAAATGACAAGGAGAAAAGAAAATTAGAAACTGACAGTTCAAATGAATATGAATCGGAAACTGGCCTACCAAAGTCACCTACTTTATTCATTTCTGGAGTATCTATTAGCAGAACTCCGGAACCGAAATCCCCCGCTTTGGCCGGAAGGCAGTCTCGATCATCTAGTTTAACGGCTACTCTCCCTCGGCCCCCGCTATCCCCACTGTTGCCAACTGCGTTATCGTCGTTCAAATCACATTTGAAGGGTTCTTTAAATTCTTTGAACTCTTTAGGACTATCGTTTTCTAGAAGAAAGTCTCAGGAGCCCATGTCCAACACGAAGGCAGAGTTTTGTTCCACGAGCGACTCGTCAATGTACAAAGTGGATAGCCAAAAATCCAAATCGGCCAGTGAACCTGAAAGAGAAAGAGAGATGTTTCGTTTCCGAAATCGTCCACTGATGGAGCTCTGAGTTCAGTTCTGCATGTCCAAGAGAGTAATTTAAGCTCGGATGATTTCCACGAGGCACTTTTTTTGTTAGAACGATCTCCTAAAAGTAACCAAGGGTCTAAACGAAGGAAAAGGAGTAAAAAGGAACGACAGAAAGACAAAGAAAACGCTACAACCGCTAATATAGTTGTTCCTGAAGCCAGTTCGGCTCTTTGAGAGCTGGTATTGTTGTTTTCTTAAAAGACTTGATGAAATAATAAGACTTTGTTCTTGTTAAATCATACGCTTTTAACAGGAGTCGAACGCACATAATTATGTTTTGACTCGGTGTTCACTCAACGAGATCAGTATTAAATGGTACATTTAAAAATAATACATCTACATTTTTACAAATTAGCTTCAATTTATAATATTTGTGAACAGATAAACTTATTAAATTATCGGCACAAAATCTCTAGCTGTGATTGTACCGTTTAATAGACGAGCACTTTGCCAGTAGTAGATACCCGCACAATCATGTACGTTAGGATAGTGCCAAACTGCCATTGTGAGCGAATGTCTTTACTTTGAAACTTTAGACCTTCAACAATTAGCTGAAAACAACCGGTTTTCTTACTATATCACAAGTTACTAAACAATTTTCACCCCGTCATTAATTCTTGTGAAATAAAATATCTTTTGCAATCACAACTCCAACTTCAGGATCTTATTGCAGCCTTATCCTCATGCCATCAAAACACAAAAAGTATATTCAACATAACTAACGAATAAAATCAGGCCGACACGCAACTAAGCGCCAAAGCGCCGCTGGCATGAGTGAATCGAATTTCCTTTGCAATTTGTTACTCCAATTCTCTGCACTCACAACCTCACTTGAGCCTCAGATTTTTATGCTCTATTACGTTGAGTATTACGAGGCTGTTTGGCCTTTTGTCTCAGCTTGGCCGCCCGTATGATCACGAGAGTTACGAGGCTGGTCGTAGCGCTCACAGCCTAACCTTGGCCTTCGGCTACAGATTTACGAGGCTTTTTACTGGAAGTTATACTACATAATTATCATAAAAGGAAAACATATTTAAAATTTCAATAAAATCGGACTACTCATTCTGTTGTTATAGCAAAAGTCACTGTTTGGCTACCATTTTAAAAATATTTGATGAATTTTTATAACTTGTAGTATATATAATAACAATACATATTTATTTTAAATTTCATCAAAATCAGACAACATTTACCATTTTAGATTGTTAAAGCCCCTTTTTTGTGAAAAGCCCCCAAAGGGAGGGTTCCAGTGGTCCGATTTTGCTGGTTAACGAACTTGACCAAGATATTAACAAGAGACACATTTGTACTTAATTTGGTACTTTAAAAATGTGACCTGTAGAGATGATACACATATATACATACTATGCATATAAAGTGTTAAAAAAAATACTCAAAACGTGTTCTGAGGGTGCTCATTTTATGGTCCCGGGCCTCGGTCTTACAAAACTTACGGCATGAACGTCCCATTTTTCCAAAGGAAATTTGTTACAAAAGTACACCAAAGGCTAGCATTAGATCTTATCCAGAAAAACACAAGTTAATTAAATTTAACTTCACCTTTTCCCATGTCACAGATAGTCCGGAAAAAAGGTGACATTTAAAATATTAATACAAAATGATAGCAGAGTTCAGTTACACTATATACTCCTAAATTTAGATAGGACAGACGTATAAACAATTTGTATAACTAAAACTAATTTTCTCGTTCTATCGAAACATATTAGTTTTTAGAAACCTACTATCATGTCGTATAAAAATTCTATTTTAACGATAGAAATTCTTATTTCAAAATATTTACTACATAGTAAAATTCTGGAGATTGGGTAACAAAATTGTTCGAATAAATTATGGCTTAAATTGATGAAGGTCTAAATTATGAAGGCTATGTTCTATTTCACATGATAATTGTATACAATAGGTCTTTCAATAGATAGTTGTTTTTTTACTTGTCTAATTGTGACAGTATTAATAAATTCGCAAAAATTATAAGATATCTGAATTTAAAATGTTATGGGGATATTTTAAAACCAACAAACTGGATAAAAAACTACTAAAGCATCCAAATAACAAATTGTTGAATACATTATAATTAAAAAAATATAAAACTAAAATTTGTAATATTTATTAATGAACATAGCCTACATTAAAAAAGCCTTTATGACCTTGAAAACTTTATAAACTTGTGTACATGACTTAATTATGTTAATCAACATAGAATTAAACAAAATGAATGTTAAACTTTTTAGTATATAAGATATTAATCAAATTTTTATCAATAAAGTTCTTAAAAGACCAACTTATGTACTGTTAAGAGTAGTGTTGTATACTAATGATGATAAACAATTTTTCATTTATCAAAAAATTATTAATAATTTTTTTATTCAGGCCATATCAAGAGTCAAGGTAGTAAGGTAAAGTTTGCTGTAAATTAACATTTTGGTTTACTCAATTATTTTACAGAAGGCTTTCTCTAGTACCCGGTTAGTTTCTTGAATAAATAGTTCTTGGCCTTTTGTCATTACTGTTTTGAGGGTAACGTACTCTTGTTTTAAGAAAAATATTCTTCAGTAAATTGATTAAAATTTGTGCAGAACAAACCACATTTTGAACTTTGCCACATTTGAGTTATTAAATCTATTTACTTTTAATTTTAAGCCCTTCAAAGTAGGAGGTGATTTGAAAAAGTAAGTTCCATAATAGAAAACAAAATGTAATAAAAAGACAGTTTTTAAAGGCAAAATCTGTGAAAACTCTAGAAAACTTTATTCAATTATATCATACATTTTATTCAAAACCCTAGATAAACCCACTGAATTTTACTACTGAAAACAGCATTTATTCCAAAATCATGTGACTTATTGTTTAAGTGTCTTGCTAAACTGTTTGAGCTAGAAATTTACTTGGCACACCCTCTTACACTTTACCCAGTTGCCCGTACATATTATTCAGGTTGCAATTTTTCTACAGGGTGTCCAGTGTATTTAGTAACAACCATGTACAATACGATTGGGTTGGCACTTATGATCTAATGACTCTAAACTTCATTAGTTGGAACTTAGTTGAACATTAGTTGGAAATGATATACAGTAATACAGATACAAAAATCTTTAGGCCCTTGAATAAAATAGATTTTCTTGAAGCCAATCAATTTTCTTCAAGTATCAAGTAATACTAAGATCTAAGGCTTCCGGTTTACACCGTGTCACAGTTGAAATATAAATACTGCTAAACGTTTCGACCTTTCTGTGGAGTGTCATCCTCAGTAGCTGGGTGAACTCAGCCAGTCCACCAGCTACTGAGGATGACTCTTCACAGCAAGGTTGATATGTAACTTCTGGCCAAGGTTGAAAATGGAACTTACTTGTTGAATCTACCTCTGCCTTCTTAAGTCAAAAAACGTATAAGTTTTTTAAAACTGTAATATGATATTATTTGATGAGTGTAATGTTACCGTAAATGTAGGTAGAGAGGAATCAATGCCCTAAAATAAAAACTATGTTCATCTTTTGATTTCAGTAACAGTTAAAATAATTGGGAAACATGTTCATTACTTTCTCATGTATATTTGCAGCTAAATGCTTTGATTTTTTAAATATTCATAATCAACAGAAGGTCTTCTTTAAGATAAATTTCTGCTGTCAACTTGGTAATAATTGATGCTGTTTATTTGTTGTCGAAAATTACACAATATATAAATTGAAGTCATATTTGTAGTCAAATAATTGATAGCAAATTATCATAAATCATATTAACTTTAAAGATTTATAATTTACAACATAATACAATTGAAAACTAAAAAGATAAACATACTTTTAATGTTTAGGTGTTGGTTTCTCTAGTGAGCTAGCTTCTTTGATAAAGATTGTAAAGGACCAAATGAGTCGTAGAATTTAGTTGTTAGACCTTTCAAGTATCGTTCTGTTAGTTATCTCGAATAAAGGCACAACCATTTTAACCAAACATAATAACCTTCTCAATATTGACTTTAGGTTAAAGTATAAAGGCGTTTTCAGTCAGGTGGGGTATAAAAAAGTTGCTTTTACAAATAACAGTTTGGCTGTCTTAATTAATTTTCTCTTTTTACTTTTGTTAACAGTGGTTAACAAGATGTTAGATGTGTGTAGACTTACTTTGTTCCTTACAAAATGGAAAATTTTACTTTGGAAAAAGTGAGATTCAGCATAAGTTCTGAGTTGTAAAAGTATCAAAATACAGTACAGTCTCTATAATGGCTGGTCGACTAAACACATCAGTAATCCAGCTAGGATCGCATTATGTTTAGAGTCTCGACTTGTCTGTAAAGTGTGTGCATATGTATCGATTACTTCAGTTCACTGCAGACAGCCTGAAAGTTCGTTGTTTGTTGCAATCTGTCCTTCATACACCGTGAGATGTAGACGTAAACATGTTACTTTGACAAATCATGATTAAAAAATTCAAAGCTAGCTTCTATTCAAGAATTCAATAAACTCACAAGAAAAAATGAAATTGAATAATTTTTAAGAGTAGTGAATCATTTTCCAGTAAGAAGATTTTTCCTGGCAAATGAGTTTTAGTGAACCTTCACTGCGGTCATTCTCGAGATAAAACTTCAATCGATATAGGGGCATTAGTGAGATCGTACATATCCACACATGGCATGGGTTGTAATTTCAGGCGAGTTAACGCAGAGTAATTAGCTTAAATTAATATACTGTAAAGCCGTTTGTAGGTGACAGAAACTTCCCGGCATGCAACCGCCCATCAACTACAAACTCTTTTTAAAGCTCTTGGTGTGAAACCTTCGGGAAAAGTCTGAAAACATTGTTTTTAAGGCTCTGACAAATTGGCCGGCCAAAAAAGATGGCGTCTGAAAATCTGCCCTTGTACTTAGCCGATATTTTGCATCATAGCGGCAAAACAGTTAGTTGCTCAGATCTTCAATCTGATGAAAAGTCGTTAGTGTGGAAACAAATTTCCTACAACTTTTGTATATAACACTTTTTTCTACTTCAGACGGTTTTGTTGCTAGATATCAGTTTGAGGTTAAATTGTAAAAAATTAACTTTTGCTGAGTTTGGGCTCATAGTTACGGTACTTATCAAACAGCCAGACATATAACATTTATGTGTGTATAAGTACTTTTAAAAACACAAAAAGGCCAATATGGTGTAACAGTTTAATCACTAGCGCTTTCAACAGCTAAGCTGTCATCTTTCAGGCAAAGTTACATAAAGATGACAGCTTAGCTGTTAAAACTGATGTTATTTATAACTACTGTGTTTAAAAGTACTTATACTAATTACCAATAATCTCCGCTTCAAGAATTTATTTATGTGTGTGAATAAAAGAAATGTTTTAATTTGGGAAACTTAATAAGCGTAGCGAATGCTCCCAAAATACGAGGCTGCAGGCCAAGCCAGAACCTGGGGCTTGTGAAGCCGAAGGGATTATTAATATTAAAACTTATTGTTCCTTAAGTTATAAAAGAGTTCCTTAAGAGTTGGTTAGAAGTGGTTGTGCCATTAAAGTGATAACTGGAAAATAACTCTTTCAATGAGCTATTGGTAGAAGGACCATTCGAGGGCTATTCTCCTTTAACTTAGGCCTAATCTAAAGACTTAATTTAAGGACCCCCTCTCTCTGCTGTAATTTTAGACTCCTGTCCGGCTATAAGGTTACGACTTTTGTTAGTTTTACTTCAAAATTCATGTACTCATGTTGACTGTGATCCAATAAAAAACTGTGTAAGTCTTAAACACATTTTAAAGTTAGTTATCAAATAAAATACCATTAATTATTTGTGTGTCACAGTAATCAATATTACAAAGTAAAATATTGTTTTACTATTTAAGAGAAAACACATTTTTGAATTTAGTTCATGTTGTAATACAAATTTGAGTTTAATTGTGTAAAAATATTAATTGGTTTGCAAGATATTCAAATTTACTACAGTTAACTTTATGGGTCATTCAGAAAGCCAAGTGCTATTGAATTATTTTTATGTAATTGTTCAACCAAAGCAGTTAATGTTATATTTGATGAGATTAATATAGTACTAACTGTGTTTCTGTTCTCAATCATAAATAATAGAATATTAACAGTTGAGTTTCGAGAACACAACTACAGTACAGTCTCTATAATCCGGTCGTTTGCCAGTCCGACACGTCCAGTAATCCGGCGCTGTGACCGCGTCATTTAGCCACCTGTTTTCAAGTCTCTACTTGTCAACAAAGTGTCGTTGTTTGTTGCTGATCGGTGCTTCCGTTCAGTACAGGCCGTGAGATGGTGAAAAACGTAAACGGCGTAATATGTTACTTTTACATAAATAAAAGTACTTTTAAAAAGTTATTTTAAAAGGATTAGAAAGTACAGTAGTGATATTAACATTGGCAGATCTAAAATTCACAGACATAAGGAAGAATGAGAATGAAATTGAATCATTCTTTAAGAGTAGTGAATCGTCCTCCAACATAAGAAAGATGGCAAATTGAGCCTTTCTTAGTGAACGTCCACTAATCCGGCATTTTCGATAGACCGGCGCTTCCGATCCCGATATACGGCCAGATTACTGAGATCGTACTTTACTGTATATTTCTCGACCCCTTTGTCCTGATCAAAAACCTTATCCAGAGGGGAGAGGCAGGGACAACATTTCGGTAATTCATTAGTCTTCATGAAAACATTAAAGCTATTCTCATTCCAGCTGCTCAGAACAAGTTTTACAAAAAACTAAATGTAAAAAATCTATTCAATTATTTTTCCAAGCACAACTTTATTTTGAACAGTCTTACTGAATGGCCCAAATATTATGTGATTTCAAAGTTAAATAATAAAACAGGTTTTCAAATGTAAGTTATAAAAAGATTTCATAGACTGTTCTATTTAAAAAAATCGAAGACAGTTATAGTCCAGTCATTAAAGATGTTGATAAAATATTTTAACAGTTTAAATACACTATGACGTATGATGCAATGGCATTATTAGTTTTAATCTAAAGGTAAAGTTTGTCTTGTTTAACGAGGCGAAGTTAAGACTCCAAAGTTCTCTCTACCACTCAACCTTTACCTAGCGTCACCATTGTGTCATTACAAATTATAAGCGGTGACTGTAGGAATCAAACCTACGCCACCGGAGTGATGAACTCCGTAGTCAAGTGCGATACCAAACCGCAAAAATTAGAAATTAATAATTTAAAGCTTCAAAAAAAGTTTGTTTACATCAAAATTTTGCTGTAATATTCCGAATAATAGTTTTATTATTGAACTCCTAGAAGTAAGACTTGCAAGCATCTTACGCCCTCTGATAAGAGACGGGAAGTTAAATTAACCTGTGGATAGTCATTGGGGTTACGCACTAAATTTGAAGAAAAGAGTAAATTTTTATTTTTTGGTATATAATTTTTGCTTGCCTTGGAACAACTTAAATGCAAGATGAGCAGTGTTATTAAACATGCAATAAGGGTATTAAATTAATCAAAACTATCGTATACCCCAAAGTTTTGTCAATTTTACATTAATGCTTTTATTAAATTTGTCTTTAATGACTGGACAAATTAAACGACTTAATTGTTTTTTGTTTTTAAGGCTCTGACAAGTTGGTCAAAAATGATGGCCTGAAAATCTGCCCTTGTACTTAGCCGATATTTTTCATCATAAATGAAAACAGTTGCTCAGATCTTCAATCTGATGAAAAGTCAGTGTGGAAACAAATTTCCTAAAACTTTTGTATATAACACTTTTTCTACTTCTGACGGTTTTGTTGCTAGATATCAGTTTGAGGTTAAATTGTCAAAATTTAACTTTTGCTGAGTTTGGGCTCATAGTTACGGTACTTATCAAACAGCCAGACATATAACATTTAGTATGTTTTTTAAAAACACAAAAAAGGCCAATATGGTAACAGTTTAATCACTAGCGCCTTTTGTGTTTTAAAAGTACTTATACACCAATAATTCGCTTCAAGAATTTATTTATGTGTGTGAATAAAAAATGTTTTATAATTGGGAAACACTTAATAAGCGTAGTGAATGCCCCAAAATACGAGGCTGCAGGCAAGCCAGGGCCTGAGGCTTGTGAGCCAAGGGCGAAGTTATTGTATTAAAACTTATTGTTCCTTAAGTTATGGAAGAGTTCCTTAAGAGTTGGTTAGAAGTGGTTGTGCCATTAAAGTGATAACTGGAAAATAACTCTTTCAATGAGCTATTGGTAGAAGGACCATTCGAGGGCTATTCTCCTTTAACTTAGGCCTAATCTAAAGACTTAATTTAAGGACCCCCTCTCTCTGCTGTAATTTTAGACCCCGGCTATAAGGTTACTTACATTTTGTTAGTTTTACTTCAAAATTCATGTACTCATGTTGACTGTGATCCAATAAAAACTGTGTAAGTCTTAAACACATTTTAAAGTTAGTTATCAAATAAAATACCATTAATTATTTGTGTGTCACAGTAATCAATATTACAAAGTAAAATATTGTTTTACTATTTAAAGAAAACACATTTTTGAATTTAGTTCATGTTGTAATACAAATTTGAGTTTAATTGTGTAAAAATATTAATTGGTTTGCAAGATATTCAAATTTACTACAGTTAACTTTATGGGTCATTCAGAAAGCCAAGTGCTATTGAATTATTTTATGTAATTGTTCAACCAAAGCAGTTAATGTTATATTTGATGAGATTAATATAGTACTAACTGTGTTTCTGTTCTCAATCATAAATAATAGAATATTGACAATTGAGTTTCGAGAACACAACTACAGTACAGTCTCTATAATCCGGTCGCTTGCCAGTCCGACACGCCCAGTAATCCAAGCTGTGACCGCATTTAGCCACCTGTTTTCAAGTCTCTACTTGTCAACAAAGTGTGCGTTGTTTGTTGCTGATCGTGCTTCCGCTCAGTACAGGCCGTGAGATGGTGCAAAACGCAAATAATATGTTACTTTTACATAATTAAAAGTACTTTTAAAAGTTATATTAAAAGGATTAGAAAGTACAGTAGTGATATTAACATTGGCAGATCTAAAATTCACAGACATAAGGAAGAATGAGAATGAAATTGAATCATTCTTTAAGAGTAGTGAATCGTCCTCCAACATAAGAAAGATGGCAAATTGAGCCTTTCTTAGTGAACTCCACTAATCCGCATTTTCGATAGTCCGCCCATCCCGATATACGGCCAGATTACTGAGATCGCATTACTTTACTGTATATTTCTCGACCCCTTTGTCCTGATCAAAAACCGTATCCAGAGGGGAGAGGCAGGGACAACATTTCGGTAATTCATTAGTCTTCATGAAAACATTAAAGCTATTCTCATTCCAGCTGCTCAGAACAAGTTTTACAAAAACTAAATGTAAAAAATCTATTCAATTATTTTTCCAAGCACAACTTTATTTTGAACAGTCTTACTGAATGGCCCAAATATTATGTGATTTCAAAGTTAAATAATAAAACAGGTTTTCAAATGTAAGTTATAAAAGATTTCATAGACTGTTCTATTTAAAAAAATCAAGACAGTTATAGTCCAGTCATTAAAGATGTTGATAAAATATTTTAACAGTTTAAATACACTATGACGTATGATGCAATGGCATTATTAGTTTTAATCTAAAGGTAAAGTTTGTCTTGTTTAAAGAGCAAGTTAAGACTCCAAAGTCTCTCTACCACTCAACCTTTACCTAGCCACCATTGTGTCATTACAAATTATAAGCGGTGACTGTAGGAATCAAAAACCACCAGTGATGAACTCCTTAGTCAAGTGCGATACCAAACCCAAAAAATTAGAAATTAAAATTTAAAGCTTCAAAAAGTTTGTTTACATCAAAATTTTGCTGTAATATTCAATAATAGTTTTATTATTGAACTCCTAGAAGTAAGACTTGCAAGCATCTTACCTCTGATAAGAGACGGAAGTTAAATTAACCTGTGGATAGTCATTGGGGTTACGCGACTAAATTTGAAGAAAAGAGTAAATTTTTATTTTTTGGTATATAATTTTTGCTTGCCTTGGAACAACTTAAATGCAAGATGAGCAGTGTTATTAAACATGCAATAAGGGTATTAAATTAATCAAAACTATCATATACCCCAAAGTTTTGTCAATTTTACATTAATGCTTTTATTAAATTTGTCTTTAATGACTGGACAAATTAAACGACTTAATTGTTTTGTAACATTAATTGTAAGACATTCCAAACTGAATTTAGTATATGGAACAAACACTTTTGTAATGTAGGAAGTGTAGATAATTATGTGATCTTTTACTAAAGATGCTTCAATACTGCTAATTCTACATTGTTTTGTATTTAATAACAATATGTTGAACAAATAAACTTATATTGGTCAAACTTGAAAGAACTATTTATTGTTTTTCCTTAAAAGCAAATAATATATATAAAGAAAATTTAATAAATAAATTTACATCTTAACAAAGAATGCTATTTGAATTTTGACTGTTGTATAAATGATTTTGTAAAATTGCAATTGAGCTTTTGATACAAATGATTGGTATAAAATTTAATGACTCTTGTTTAAAATTTTGATTCTTCCAGAAATCAAAAAAAATTTTGATATTGTTCCTCTTGATCCAATAAATAAAGAAAGATGAAGAAAGTCTGTGCCTCAGAGGAATATATAGGAATAAATAATAAGAGGAATAAATAATAAGCACTTGTCCCTTCATAAGCTGGTATACAATTTTACGTTCATTAAATGCATACCAATGGACAGTTATAACTGGTGCTTACCAGACCCTGCACTAGTATTCTAACTCGGGGAAACCCATTTATTAACATAAACTGAACATACTTAGGCTATATTAAATCTACTCGCTTCAGCCCTACAAAGTTTTGACTTTTGATTCAACTGAAACTTGCCTATTAGGGCTTTCTTTCCGTATTAGAGGTTCGTTCCAATATTAAAGAGGTAGCCAAGGCTTTGAAAAATTAGTAGCGGAATAAGATTACTCTAGCAATATTCCATACATGTCTCTAAAACCCTAAAAAGTAATTGCAAACAATTAGAATGACATTAGCTTAAATTTAAAAAAAGCCAATACTCTGCAAATTTAACCTCATGAGGCCTCACTAGCAAGGCTAGCATCTTCGAGCAACATAATTTAAATGTACATAGTATTGGCTTTTGTTTTCTTTTTAATTTCAATTCTACTATCCAATACTATAGCTCAAATAATTTAGATGACATAATTCCTATTCCCAAAATGTATTTAGTCCTATAATTTAGGCAGAAGATAGGGTGAAGAAATCCACTCGGAAGGCAAAGAATTGTAAAATAGGCTATAATCTTGTAAAACTAATCTGTAATAGAAGAGTAAGAGGTAAAATATACACATATTTACTAATCCAACTTTTGTAATAAAATTACGTAATTATTTTAAATTTTACAATAGGTTTATATAAAAATAAATATGACGCTATTGCTAAATTAGTTTTGGGGCACCAAATTAATTTTAATTTACTCGTTACGTACACTCAAAAGGTATTCATGACTAAAACCATGAAACTTGAAAACCAATCATGTGCCCAAATTAGTTTAAATTATTGATTAAACAAGGGTATGATTATTCTGTTAAAAAACAGGACCAATTTTCGCAGACAGTAAAAGTTAATGAACCAAGATTAATAAGAAGGTTCGAAGCTTTAGAAAGACAATAACTGGGTCTCTCAACTAAAACTTACTTTGTTATGTATTTAACAGTTATATAGGTCTGCCAATTTGAAATATGTAAAGGTTTCCTGAGGAACATTTTTTAAATCCTCTAATGTAGACAGTGTCTAGCTTTCAGGAAAAACAAACTCCATCATTTTCCTGGAAAAGCTTTCGGTAACATTTGAGGTTATCTTTACACTTATGTTAGCGCCTGTGACAAAATCACAACTTTCGTGTTCTCGCTTCTTAAAATTTCACAGTTTAGGGATGAAATTTTCAACTTTTATCCATAAATTGAAAATTCTAGTACAATTTCGAGTTTTCATGGAACTCTTGTATGTTGGTAGAACAAATGAGAGTAAAAGTTAAAAACATCGCTGGAAACCAGGAGAGACGGGACCCAACGGAGGGTGCAATCACCACATTTTCGCACCGGAGCCAGGACTAACCCATTTCTTACAATCCTCTAGCTGATTGAACAAGCTCTCTCATTAGATCAGATAGTCTCAGTGGTCATCTAATGATACCCGCATCAACTCCCACCATCGTTTAGACATATCAGACCATCACCTGCGTGGTTCGAAGTCACGTTAAGCCGTTGGTCCTTGTATTTCCATTGGTCATTGGGCTAATTATGACCCATTCTAAGCAAGAGTCGGCCTTAGTTTGTAACAAGACTACACCTCATAACTCATTACTACCACTCATCACACTCATCCTTCACCACATATTTGCCTTACCCTCATGAGGTGGTCGGCATCTCAAATAGTGAACTGGTGCCCTTACACTTCTATATCTGAAAACAAATAATTCCATTAAGTTGCAGTTAAACTAAGTGAATAAATACACTTTCGTAAATTAAATGTTAAACTTGTGGGTTGTGAGTGGTTTTAAAATTTGAGATATTGAATAAATTGTTTAGTATTCTTGCAAATGTAGAAAAGATATTTGTTTTGTGTTGTTTCTATTTATTGCCAATATTGTTTGAAGTCTACTGGCTTAGAAACTGTATTTATAACTTAGGATTAAAAAATGAAAAAATTACATGTTTATTTCTATTAAAATAATATTGCCCATGCTACAAGAGTTATAAGTAATTATCAATTATTAGCAAAATTATTGGCTTTTGTTATGTTTGGACATCTTTTAAACTATTCAATAAAATTTGACTTTTTACATCCTATATTAAGTTTTATTTGACATTCTTTAACTACCATCTCTTGTATGAGGTGAAAAGGTTTTCCAACATCCGTCAACCAATAACGTTTTGTTTCTTTTTTAATATTAGAAATATGGGTATTAGCACAACCATACCAATCACATAGGCATACAATAAATACGAGCAAATTAAGTTCGGTATATAACGCAAATTTGAATTCTTAGGTTGATCAGCTTTATAATCAGGAATGATATAAGCACTCTTAGAATTACTCGAGTATTAAATATTAATCACAAAATCTTCTTAGTCATCATTAGATCTTATCACAAGAAAACTTACCTCAGACCAAGTACACATTTGGTATTCTACGTCGACCTAACAGACTCTATATACATATGTTACAACGCTAACGCTAACTTTGTACAGCACCGAAAGTACGTCTCGGGTTATAAGTCCGCTTTGGGTCCCATGCTGAGCGGGATCGCCTTCAGTTCAGTCCGCATACACAAGAATTCCGCGCAGATGCACATGATCGCAAGACACGCGATGTGGAGCAGCCACCAGCTGATCGACGCTGGGAAGTGGCCGTTGTACATCCAGCAGACGACGAGATGGATCAGGTGCACTGTGCACGTGAAGTCAAGGCACTGCTTGGTTCTCTGGACTAGAAACCATAGGCCGCAAGCTCTGGAACACATGTACAATGTGTTCTACAAAACGATCAGTAGAAAATTTCCATAAATTTACAAGGCATGTGCGTCTTAAAAACTTGACCTCCTTGAAAGCCAAAAACTAGAGTGAATTTGGTCAAAAGTACGAAAAGCTGAGGCCGAAGGCTGAAGCAAGGCTGTGAGCGCAGCAAACTAGAGTTCAAATATATAGGCGAATTAGAGTAACAAAGGAAATTTGCTTCATTCATGCTAGCGGCACTTTGGCCAAAGGTCTATCATCAATAAGGTACTTACCCAGTCAAAGAGTTCAAAACAAACGATGCTATGATTAATTTTCCAGGAACATCTCGAACGTGAATTTCCTGTAAAATAACATAAAAGAGGTTACAGTACAAGCTACAAAACACAATGAATAAAAATGAACACATAAAATATTTTACAGTATATTTTAAGCACTACTAAATCTTCTCAACTCAAACAACCATCAATGGAATATTGGTTGGAATTATTTCTCTAGGTTGCATATTTTCTCACTTTTTTTACTCCAAGGTTAAATAAACTAACCCACAGCATTTACCACAAATGCCAATTAAATTGCCTGTTCAAATATTAGGCCTATAAAATATATAAGGCCAGTTTTAATTTTTTTAAGATCCTACGGTTAGGTTATTAAGATAACTATACACGAAACGGAGAACACAAAATGCTTTCTGTTGTTTGAACGCCATCTTCACAAGAACTGAAATGGCCGCTCGCTCAAGCACACTGCTACTAACTAGCGGCAACTACGTAAAACTTGACAGTTTCTTCTTTCACACAGTACGATTTTCATGCTCGTACCTTCAATAACAGATTAGTTATGATTTTTTCAAATCGGATGATTCTTTTGATACACCCTGTATAATAACTAGGCTATTCCTTCTTCATATTCAAAATAATTTCTTACTTGATAGCGGAAGACGTGGTCAAGTGATCTTGACGTTCCAACGAGTAGGTTAACTGCTGCCAACCACAATCCAAGAGCAACATAATAAACACTCTGAACTGCAATTATCTGTGCGATAATTAGCAGAGGGTCCCACTGAGTGTTGCGGAACTGACCAGTTAGTTTGGTCATCTTCGACTCAGATCTGGGCTAAAATAGGAATGAAAATAGGTCATTACTAAGTTAGAATTAAACAGATACAAAAAACATGGCAACGAGTTTTAGGCGCAGGTTTCTATCAAAAGCCACTTTTACAGTTTGCTTGCAGTAATCTTGTTAACTTTTTATGGTTGCCAGCTTGTGATCAATTCGAAATTAGTTTTCATTGATTGGCCGCGAAGAAAGTTGACAACTAAAAGTTCATATTCATTATTTCTAATGTCTATCTAACGTAAGTTTAGTATGGTGCATGAACGTGTCACCGGTGACGGTTAGGGACAGAAGTTGACTAACAATATATTTATTTTTTCCTTATGACACTATAATTAACAATGACATAATCATTAAAAAGCAAAATACCAATTGTTAGAACTGCTCTATCGGTGCGAACCCTAGCGCAAGTTCCTGTAGCGTGAGTCTTCCCAGTTAATTAATAGCCTGACGACCAATGGAAATGGACCAACGGCTCAACAAGACCCAAACTTAATCTTTCATCCAGCACCAACCCAAGGAACCTAACACTTTCAGAGGGACAAAGCATGGATTCATCCAAAAGAAGGGTGAAACCACGCCTTTGCCTCTCCGATAGACAAAAATTTATCAGCCGAGTTTTACTCTAATTGACTCTAGACAGGTTGTCATCAAACCACTGTATCAGTTGGTTTGCCTCGCAAAAAGAAATTTTCCTAACTCATTGACAATGGAACATGAGATTGAGAGAGGGAATTTACCACTGAACTCAAGATACTTTCAGAGAACCCATTTGTAAATGCAGTACAGTACAACAATAGGCCTAGAAAGTAGAAATCAAAGATCAAGACTGAATTTGCAACCCCTAAGCAATGCCTCTAAACTAAGGCAATAAACAACCCAGTAAGGCCTAAATAGTCTAGACTTTACTAAACCTAAAGAACGCCATAGGTTTATCTTAGTTTGGCTTTTAAATATCTTATGAGTCGACGTCTATTTTGTCACATATGTTCTGAATCTTACAAAATGTACTTTGTAATCTAGTTTACGTATTGCATTATTCATGAAAAGAACTTACATTCAAAATGATCATGATGGTGTTTTATTCTTCCTCCATTTCCATAAACTCAAATAATTAAAATTGTCTTCTTGACTCCCGAGATAACCTCAATTTAATGTATAAAATTTTCCATACATTCATACAAATGGTACATTATTTTCTATTTTGACAAGTGAACAGAGAAGGGAAAACAAAGAGTGAAAAGAAATGACGGGTGGACTGAAAAAGCACAGATAAATTTACTCTAAAGGAACATGTCTATTTTTGTCGTTACTATGTGAAATGAACAAGTAGAGCCTTAGAAGAATAATGCTTTTTGTAGTTCATAAATATGTTTTGATCTGCCAACAAAAGTAATGTCACTCATTACAGAGTCCATAATATTATATCGTCTTTAAAATCAATTGAGTTTAAACTTTGAGAATAGGCTGGTATGCCGCGATAGTATTTCACCTAAATAAAATCCGCGGCTGGCGTGGTAAGACCACACTACTGGACGGTGTTTGAATCGGGACGAGTATCAGATTCGCTATGAATCCAATGATCCAATGATCCTATGATTCCAGTGCTCGTTAGGCTACCAAGATGCGCTACTAGGCGTAGCTACCATCATCTTTAAATACATGTCAATTAAATATAGCTGTCACGTATTTGGCTAAGAATTTTTAGGGTTCCCCTACCTTTTAATGCACAGCCAATTATAAACTCAAATCGTCAATTATTTGCTAGGATAAATAATGTATCACATGATACTATTAAATATTTAGTACCACGTGCATTTTATGACATAGGCCTAGCTGAGTTTCTGAACCAATCGAATCCTAATAGCGATAATTTTACCTTTTTTCCAGGGAGTGAGTGATAGTGTGTGTGAATGGCATGACATGCCTGAGTGCATGTACGCGAATGGAATTACAGTTTGTTGTTTTTATATTATGTTTTTTTGCAACACATTTTTAAAATGTACACTGCAAATCAAGTTATTTATTTATAAAATGAATATATAATATTTTTTCCTGACTGTTCGATCGATTTCCATTCCGACAATAATTTTAGACAGGAGAGGGTCCTTACATCTAGGTTTTATGTTATACTGTATACAGAGATACATATATTGCTTTTATTACAGGTCAAACTAAACAGGTGTTACATTTTACATTAAGCTAAAAGCCCTGATCAGGAGAAATATAGAAAGAGGGCTGACCCCTTATCCCCCAAAAATGTGCTAAAAAAACTTTAGATGAGCCACATTCGTACATGTGCCAAAGCGCGTTTGAAAATGTTCATTCGTTCAAAAATAAGGAGAAAAGGGAGAGTAATCTTAAAATTAAGAAACATAATAACAATACACAAAATATTGTAGCATTCTCGATCAAATTATTTGAAGGCCTAAAATGAGATCATTCAATCCAATTTTCTAGAAAATAATAATCCCCTCTCTTTATTTTCCTTTTTGTACTCCAATGTTTATAAATAATATCAAATGACCACCCTCTAAAAAAAATAAAACAAAAAAGTATCTCGTCGCAATTTTGAATTGGTTGAAACTTTTGAGTTTTCACTGAAAGGTCGGACATGAAACGAGCTTTGCAACGATGTGTAACATTAGTCATTACCTTAATTGTCATGCCAAAATACCGAAACGATGTAGAACTAGTGTAGGCCTAACTTACAGTTTTCGGTTCACTCTGTAGGAAGCTTGATCATATTTTTCTTCAATTTAGTGGAGATAAAATTTGTTCTTAATTTCGAGGTCGACTACGGCTCATCATCTCGACCAAGTATAACCGAAAATATTCTGCTTGAACTACCCTCACATTTTATTAGGTAATGTATAGTAAAATAAATACTGTATCTTGTTCAGTCAATGCACAATATAAATAAGAGACTCCTGAATATTTTAAACCGCAGTAACCATTGTCCCGGTTATGTTTTAGTGTTTACCGACCTGCAGGCGTCAGAGAAAACAGAAAACAGCTGATTAGAAAAGACACATCACCACAAGTCCACCACGCCAATTCAGAACGTATCACTCCCTATCTAAAATAGCTCTTTTACTGACAAATATAATTTAAAATTAAAATGTTCATTTAATTAAACAGATTGAGTGGACATCCAACTATGACTGTTTATGTAACATGCCGTAACGAAAAAAGAAGTTTCAACTCTAAGTTTGGCAAAAATAAATCAAGTGCAAAAATCAACAAACGACATCTAAATTCAGACCAAGGATTTTCAGCTACTGATCAAGGGCGTAAAAATGTCGACGCAGAGGGAATTACAGATCAACCACCGACACTGTTGTATAATATTATAGTGTTACTGTAAAGTTTAAACTTTTAAAATATATGAAAAATTAATATATCTATAGGGCGGATTTAAAGCTGACTTTGCGAATTGTATTTTATGTAGAAAAATTCACTTTGAAACGAAAATACAGTGCTTTTAGATCCCTCTTTTAACAGTGGAATTAGTATGAAACGTCTGTAGGAACTGTAGACAAACAACAATCACTTTACGAATTTAAAATATCTATCATTTGTATGGTTATGGTATTACTTAGTTAGTCTTAAGGTATATTATCGGCTTTTTAAACCAAAAGCCACTCAATGAATCTTACGCCTTATCTTACTGTGTTTATTCTTCCATTAATATTCTATCTGAAGTAATTTAAAACTCACGCTAGATTGTTTATAACGAGATAGAGGGCCCGGCTCCGGTATTCAGAATTCGCCTTCGACATGGGGTTCGTATAAAAATTTCCAACTTCACAAATCCTCCGTTTTGGAATCAGTGACAAATTTCTGGTTCACCTAAAACCTACAGAATCTACCTTGTATTGTGCTATGGTGTATAAAAACCAATAAGAAGTTTAACCTGTGCGTTATATAACAGTTGATAAATATATCACAATCAAAATGATAAGAACTATGATAGTAATTTATTATGCACAATATATGCCCTTTTCATTCTTTTTTGTCTTTTGTTTCTCTTAAAATGGGATTAAGGTACATGACGGGAATTCTATTCAAACCCTAGACTCCTAGAGGAAATCCCCATACTTTCCATTTGTAAAAAAGTAAACAGTCATAGTATTTACGAAAGAGTAATCGTTTGTTACGTTTACCTACATAAATTCAATTGTTATAATATTTTATCACAAGGACAAAAATATTATGATAGATAGTAGATTAGCAATTTATTATGTATGCCAGAGCAGTGGAGCGCTACCTAATGTGCATAGAGTAAACTAAAAATGAGGCACTATAGTAGTTGCAGAGAAAGCCGCGAGGTGGCACTAGAGGCGCTCAGAATGCGGAACCGACTGCGAGTACTAATCGCCTTACCCTCCCTCCCGGCGGTGCAGTGTGGTGGTGGGGTGGAGGAGAGGGGGGGAGAGATTCGCGTGCACGCGTGAGTCAGTGAGTGAGTGTCAGTCGCCGCGGTGCATGGAGTGTGCGGCCGAGCACAGCCAGTGAGCCGAGTCATGGACTCACCTCAGATGTACGACAACGGGCCCGCCGCACTGGACAACCAGAAGAAGCAACAGTTGCAGCACCACATCAAGCGTTACACGGACTTAGCAGACCTCAACACACCGGAGATCAGCTTAGACCTGCAGAACCTGATAGACGACAGTCAGTTCAGCGAGGGGTTGTTCACGGAGATACTCAACGGGCCGAAGCCGGCGGCTGTGAACGTGAGACAGAACTTCCAACCCAGGACGACGTTGGCGTACATGCCCCAGCCGGTCCACTTCGAGAGCAGCAACTCCAACTCGACCGGCGGTCCCAGCATCAAGGAGGAGCCCATAGAAGGCACGGACTACCGGACACAAGTGCCCAACTACTCGGTCATCAGCAACTCCGGGGGTGGCACAGGCTTCACGACACCCTCCCCCCTGCTGAAGAACCACCTGAACCACCATCACCACCACCAGCACAGGAAGAACGGCAAGAGTGTCGACAAGAACACGGACGAGTACAAGAGGCGACGGGAGAGGAATAACATCGCCGTCAGGAAGTCCAGAGAGAAGGCGAAGCTCAGGTCGAGAGAGACGGAGGAGAAGGTGAAGTTGTTGGTGAAGGAGAACGAACGGTTACAAAAGCGCATCGAACTGTTGAGTGAAGAGTTGAACGTGCTGAGGTCGCTGTTCACGAACGTGGGAGTCCTCCCCGAACACCTTCACCGCGAACTGAACAAACACCTGGACTCTTACCAACACGGGCTCCAGTGACAAGTGATAAACAGTGGACAGTGAGTTGTGAGTGCTTAGCTGGATACGTGAGTCTGAGTCATGGTATGTTGTCATGTCATACAATCCTCATCATTAACACCGACTTAGTTTACCGTACTGATTATTTCATATATAGTACAAGTTTCGAGACCATATTATTTATTTTCACCACTATATTATCGCGTACCCCACACTTGCGTAGTTTACCATTAACGTAGTCATCTCATCGGTTTCCATAAAGATCAAACGACCGCGGGTCTGGCCCCGAGTACGCTTAAACTGTCTGCCTTTGCCAAAGTCCACGTAAGTTAGTTAACCCACTAACCCGATACTGATACTAGCCTCATAGGCTCAGGACCGGATCCTGCCACTCTACTTAGGTTAGACACTTGTCAGTCTGTCGTTCGACTGCTTAGTTTTTTATAAGAACTAAATTATAAGGCCAAGCCTCTGTTGAACTTTGAACGTTTATATACTCCCTGTTACTTATATTCGGGTGATCTTTTAAAGAGAAAATTATATTTTTATACTCACCGTTGTTATGAACAACGTAAAATCGTGTATTTTCGTAAAATTAAAAGTGCCTTGAATTTCTCTACTTGTTGCGGGCTGCTCTTACCGCCCAGTTTTGAATAGGTGCCGACTAAGAAAGAGGTGCTAATGGACAAACGTTTGTTTCGGAAAGTGAGTCGGTTTATAAAAGACACATTTTATAAAACATTTACGTACTTTAGACCTCAAAAAGTACCTTAGCATGTTACCCAAAGTTACCTGACCTTGTCGACCAGCTTTTATGTACATTTCATGTAATGAGGTTTCGTACCATTTCGATGACTGATAAATTAGGTTATTTTTATTGCGTAAAATACCTTTTCTTTTTTCCGTTTCACGAATTTATTTCGCACTTTCTAAACCCTCAGCCCGAAGCTCTTTCAAGGCCCTTATCACATATTTTATGTTGGATCTCCAGTTTAGACAGCTATAGGACGTAGTACTTTTTTCTTTAATTCTTGGTTGTGCCTTGTTGAATGATTTATTTATTACATTTTGTATATGTATAAAATACATTAACTTGTAAAAACAACTATTTTGTTATTAGTTATCTTCTATCGATATGATGTACATTGTAGAGAAATAGATTTATGTATTATTATTATTTATAACTTATCGTACCTAAATGTAAAAACTTATCCTTCTTTTACTTTGCTGTCTTTTGTTCGTTAGTTTGAATGTTACCATTTCGATTACGTGAGTGATAGGTTGTTGGTGTGTTAAAACAGACAAATTCCGGAAACAGACGAACGGACCCGAACAATAAAACGTGAAAAATTACCTTCCTAAAACGGCACTTCAGGTACTTAATACGTAAATAATTTTTTACGTTCTAAATTTCTTGCGATTAGGAAGGCGTAAAATAGTTTACTAACAATTTATCTTTAGGGAATTTCAAATTGGGCCAGTTACGTTGATCTCATTAGTCGATCTTACTGACGAATTCAATCGCTATCAACTAGAAAACTTGCAAAATTTCAACAGGAAAAACACTGTCCCATTCTTACTTTGTGTAGCTAAATTATTAGGTAATTAATGAAAAAAATCAGTTTTATTTTCTTTAACCTAAACCACTGCAGGCATTAAACTCGATTATAGTGATACTGCATAGTGATTAAAACTTTACGCGGAAAATATTACGTGTTTAAAATATAATTTGGTTTGGAGTTAGACGTCCCAAACATTAAAATGCTCAAACCCTCACATTTGTTGTCCGTGGAATAATTTGTCTGTTTTGCCAATAGTTAAGCTCTGTTGGTCACTTAGTTCGTATTATAGGTTAAGCCAAACTGCCTGCGTTGAGTTTATATTAAAAGCTATTATTATGTGTTGTTTCCTAAAATTTTTTAAAAGAGAATTCATAAAAATAAGTCTCATTATTGTAAAGATATTTGTATGTACAAAGATTAATTTTGTAAAATATAGATGAACTATTTCTTTACTCTGTGGTTTTCCTTGCCCCACGTCAGTTCCCAGGGTGTGGGTGAGGGGTAGGAGGGAGGGGTGAGAGTCAAAGGCCTGATTGTCCAGGTTCCTTTCTCATGCTGTACTGCATTCTCCTACAGTTTTGCATACTAGACTGGCAGGGGTTGGGGGGCGATTCTCACCCTTAAAGCCAAAGGTGAATGACAGGTAATTTATGCCGGGCCTCCCCTTTACTTGTTGCGCTCCAGTGCCCACAGATTTTCCCACAATCATCACACTTAAATTGGGCTTTTAGCTGAGCAAAAGGTGTTTTACGGTCATAGACCTAGGGGCTTAAAGGTTTAATAGCTGAGCCTATCGTAATAAAAAATTTATTAAACGCTTTTTTTACAATCCATTTATGCGAACACAGTGAACATTATTATTTATTTATTTAGTACACTATCGATTACCAAAATAAACAAATAAAAAAGTTATAAAACAACTAACGTGTATTTAACCAAATATAATTTATTTATAATACACTAACAATAATATAAGGTAGAATTGGTTTAAAAATCTGCTTTCTGGTTAATTTTATTAAAAAAACAACAACAAAAAGAGCATTGCATTGTAGTAACCAATAAACTGTACTTATAAATAGGGACCTCTAGTACATAGTGACACATTATGCAATTTGTTTGATTTAGAACGTTTACAAATTAATAAAAATATTTTAATGTATTGAAAAATAAATAATTTTGTTGGAACGCAACTATTAACTATCAAATTAAAACACAAACACCTCAATTTAAACGCCTTAATTAGTTCAACTGTTTAAAACCTTAGTCAACTGTTCCGCTAAAAATAATAATAATTAGGTGTGTATGTATTAAATTATAATACTAAAACTCCATTTACATTAAAACATAGAACATTCATATTTTTTCAACATAAATTATACAGAATTTAAATTAAATATTTGTGGGCATATTTAAGCATTCTTAAAACTCATATTTCTCAGATTAATTATGGTTTATCTCATAAATGTTATCTAGTGTAAATTACAAAGATGCTAAACATGTTTTCCTTATTGTCTTAATCTAGAGTACGTCTTTTATTCCATACCAAGACTATACTCAAAAGTATACGTTGATAAAATTTGCATTTCTTTTTAACGCGTGGTAAATTTGCATAGATTGTTAATAAATTATTAACGTATTCTATAGACTGTTTCTTTAAAACGCGAAAAATCTACAATTGCATAAAAATATATTAGTAACTCTGTTAGTTGTAAAAAGATTTATTATAATTATTCAAATATAGTTATTTAATCTCGTTTACGCGAAATCCAGTTCAAGAATAAAACAAATATTTAAGAGCTGCAAATACACGTTTTTTAAAGAACAACTGTACTTAAAATTCTGTTTTCACGAAAGTGTAAAATTATTTCATAAAAATAAAAGTACAATGTCGTATAGTTTAAATTTATAAATTGTACATCCATAATAAGTAATTCTGCAATTAGGACTGAAATACAACTAATGACTATAACAAAATTCCAACGTATATGTTTTGCAAAGTGTATAACAAAACGAAATAAGCATAATTGAATGGAAATAATTTTGGGTACAAACAAGCACAACAAACTACGTTACACGAGGTTTATTTAAATCAAAATAACATTGATATACAAAATACTGTGTATATTATTTTGAAATAATGGCTAGAAAATGATAGTTAACATTGGAGTTAAAGTACTTCTAAAATAAACACAAACCACTATAAACACCTTGAACTGTCCTGTCAAAACGTAGGTAAAAATAAACCCAAAAAACGATACACAAAGTACTTTAATAATAATGTGACATCAAAGATGTTCTGTTATAAATAATATAGAACCACTATTGGTATACCGTGGCAGGATACAGCAATGCCTTATACCGTAATAATTTTATAAATGAAGACATATTTAATGAATTGTTAGTAACCTTTTAATCAGTTGTGTTATAACAGTAACTATGCTTCAGCTGTAGACAGTAACCAAATAAATCTACTCTAATAGTTAAACTTAAAATGTAATTAAAATTCTTCTTTAATCCTCTTAATCTTTTCTTGAATGAAACAGTATGGTGTTAAATACATTACAATGAGTGTTGAGTAATATTAATATGATAATTGACCTGAGTATGATGATTTTAATTAACATGACCCCCAAAATTTACCAATAAAACTTTTATTGCATTGACTAACTTACTTTAAATGTTCACCACAGCTGTCTTCGACACATGTAAGAACTTTTGACGTGCTAAAGGTACCCTTGTATTTCCAGGAACGTAAAGGTTTATTGTGATGATCTTTATTTTTCTAGAAAGAAATAGTATATTTCATCACTAGGTCCTAAAGTGACACTTTTTGACACGAGGTCAAGTTATATGACCGGGTGCCCAAAAGTGTCTTTTTGAACTTCGGACATTAACTTGACCTGTTAATGTCCGAGGGCCAAAAGTACACTTTTGGGACGAATGATGAACGATTATTTTGTCATGAAAACCCCTCAGGGAGAAAAAGATCATCAACGCCATTCTTTATTCGCCTAAGTTTAAAAGTGACACTTTAGCACGTCAAAACATTTGTCTAAAGCAGCTGTTTCAATGACCAACAGCAAAACCAGTGTAATAGTTGTTTCTTCTAACCAGTACAAATCAGACTACTGAGTTCAAAATAAACTGACATTTATTTCTCAATACTCTTTACAATGTTGCGAAAGGTTTCGTTTATCATTCGGCTCTAAAGTGGATTTTTGATCCTCGGCCATTTAACATCTTTGGAAGTAAAGCTTGGGCTCCTATCAAAAAGCTTCCCTTTAGGACGTAATGATGAAATATACAATTAGTTAAATCTGATTTGGGTTGATAAAGTTCATAATGATATATGGGGTTGGAATTGTGCATAGACATAAAAATCCGTTAATGTACTCGAATATTAATGCCAGTCTAGTCTATAATTGGTCATTGGGTCCATTGGTCATTGGGCTACTAATTAATGACCCATTCTAAGGAAGAGTCGGCCTTAGTTTGTAACGAGACTACACACCTCATAACTCATTACCACTCATCACACTCATCTTCACCACATATTTGCCTTAAAATACCCTCATGAGAGTGGTCGGCAGCTCAAATAGTGATTTAGTGATTTATAGGGTCATAGAAGGATGATATTTTCATTTGGACTTCTGCAACATGGTCATGGCCATCACATCATCTTCCACTCTACTAGAGACTTCAATCTCGACTTCCGAGACTTCAAGACAACACAAGCCTATTAAACAAATCATTTACACAAGACTAAAGAAAAAATTCTCAAATATTTAAAACAAAATTTAACAATGAAGAAAAGCGTTAAATAATTTGCAAAGTTTAGATAGAGTCCGTGCGTTTCTTCGTGGCGCTTGGTGAGGGGACAGAGTGGGGGAACAAATCGATGTTTTCAAAAAGTACAGTAATAGCCTTTCCTCGCAGTATGAGTGCCATGGAAAGACTGAACAGTTAGTTACCCCCACCCTCGAAAACCCAGTTATAACTGGTTTTAGTCGTCAAGGTCAAGCGTCACGAAGAAACGCACGAACTCTACAAACCAATGTTTACCTTTTACTGTACTTTCCCACGAACAAAGTACTTCTCTAACAAGTTATTGTTGATTTTTCCCAATGGTTTGTTTGTATTACAACGCAAATGTTACACAAAATATCATTAAACATAACATATTACCAAACATACATTATTTGCCAACTATTGCGTTGAAGCTACAAGACTATATAGATGGACTACAAAAAAGAATAAAGAATTTTCAACTTTAGAGATTTAAGGGTAACAGTATGAAACTGAAACATACTTTCCATAAATTTGACTTGTCAGTAAAATCTTTTATTGAAAGTGTATTTCAGTATGACAATAATTTGTACGTTCTTATAAATGAGTATTAAACTTACCCAACCGTTTGATAGTCCTGGGTTAAAATATTATTACGGTCATTTTCCATTTTTTTAGTGAACAAAAAACCACGACGTTTCGGGATCTGGGATCTGGATACCGTCTTCAGGTGAAAAGTAACACAAACAAACCTTTGAAAGTCACAAGACAGAAAGTTCATGACAGACACATTTGCTCGCGCATCACAGAAAGATTATTTCAGTAGAAATGGTCAAATCACTATTTTTCTTTGTTACTCAACCGATAAGATGTCTGAAATTATGTTTGGAAATGGTTAGGCTCTCAGATAACTTTACGACTGAGCCCTTACTGGCCTTGGTCTTATCTTGCATGTGGGAACTATTATTTAGTGATAGCCTATCCTGTTTAATACTACAGGATAGGCAAAAATCTCAACTTCTTCCGTGTCTTATGTTTTTAAGTTAAAATTAATTTTTGAACCATTTTCTGTGAAGTGGTCGGTATTTATTTGATTTATTTTGAGACTTTTGACTATATTGTGACGTTCACTAGACTTTACTCGGTAATATTCTGCCTGTCCTTCTCAATTTAAAATGGTATAGGATGAAAAGGTTATGGGTTTAATTTAACTGTTTTCTTCCATACTTGGATTGTGAATTGCACCTTTATAAACTAAGGTTATAACTAAACGAAATTCAATTCCAGGAATGCTACGATATTAGAAAATAAAATATTTACTGATGGTAATTACAGTTCATGTTAATCTGAAATTGTAATTTTCTGATTAAAATTCGATTAGAGTCCGAGCGTTTCTTCGTGGCGCTTGGTGAGGGTACAGAGTGGGGGAACAAATCGAGGGTTTCAAAAAGTACAGTAATAGCCTTTCCTCACAGTACGAGTGCCATGGAAAGACTGAACAGTTGGTTGCCCCCACCATCGAAAACTTAGTTATAACTGGTTTTAGTAGTCAAGGTCAAGCGCCACGAAGAAACGCACGGACTCTATCTTTAATTTGGTATTGTTTAAATTAAAGGGATGTTAATAAAACTTTACAACTGTAACAGTCTTGAAACCTGTCTACAAAATTTTATTGGACACAGGAACCTTTTGTTGACTTTATTTTTTAAAAGTGACTCAAAATGTTTTTTTTTTTTTTAATAAGAATTATGTCGTATACTGTTGGCTGTATAGCAAAACAAAAGAGCTTTTGAAAAAATATAAAGTTGTAACAATGTTAAAGCTCTAAAGGTTTTTACAAACACTGTGTAAAAAATGAAACTACAGTACTGTACTACATCTGTATATTTTCCAGAACTAAAGATGTTTTAATCTACATTGGTACAAGGGTAGGACATTAATCTCATTTGTATAGCATTTTCAAAATATATGAATGCATGTTTCCATCGCCTGAATAAGAAAGTACACAAACGATATTGACATTGGTATTTCCTCGAAGTTTGATAACTTGTTCAACAGCTGGCTGGCACCTACGCCAGTGCCAGTGTCACTGATAAGAGATAATGTTGTCTCCAGACTGTTATCAGTACCATAGATCGTTCACACCTCTTCCGCCTCTACCAATAAAGTGCCAAACAGCTTGAAATTACGCGTCAGATCTGAGTACACAAACGTACTTATCGCACCAACACGTTTTCCCGCCAAACATAACCTCTTTAGACTTAACTCTTAGGCTTTCCCGACCGGTGTTACGACTATAATCTGGTTCTTCCGGTTCACACCGCGTCAAAACATCATTATAGTTTGCTTCAAATATTTTGGTCTGTGGAGTATGATCTTAAGTCACTGATTGGCTGAAACTGAGATACTTGCTATTGGTTACAGGGCTACCAACCGTCCATTGGAGCAGGGATGCCAACTGTCGATGTTCTCATTGGTGTGACACTATCGAAAATACTTCTTCAGTACTGGTTGCTTCTTGAAAGTTTAATGCTGCCTTCTTTGTTGAAGGGCTTGGGAACAGTTAACCTTACTGTCCAATACGAGTATAACACAAAGAACACTTTTAACACTCATTTGAAAATTAAATGTGTTCTATAATGTTTCAACATAATATGTCACATTACTTAGGACCTCTTTCTTTTCTTTTCATTTACAAATGCATCAAGTCTTTGCATTTTTCACCATTAATAAAGCATTGAAATCTCGAGACCAGTGTTCAGAGTGATATAATTGTTTGAATAAAGACTCGTTATGACTCAGTAACTACTGCACGGTGAAGTAACACTGTTTGCGCAAGCTGGCTAACGGTGACCACTGATCACTTGGATGGATCAGCGATCACGCTGCGTGCAAGTGTGGAACGGTGGACCGTGGAGCGAGTCCGGTACGTGGGCCAAGCGTGCCTCAGGGGCTATCGTGTTTGAAGATTATTGAAATATTAAATAGTATGGCAAAGCAAGTAGAAAGGCTAAAATATGCTTCTATAAGGATGCGCCTAGACGACCACCGGATGGGTATGGCGGCCACTATGGCCTGGTCCCTACAAGGATGCTCCTAGCCAGACAGCCTAGACGGTCACCGGATAGGTATGCCCTGGGCCCTACAAGGATGCTCCTAGCCAGACAGCCCAGACGGTCACCGGATGGGTATGGCACAGACTCTACAAGGATGCTCCTAGCCAGACAGCTCAGACCATCACCGGATGGGTATGGCCTGGACCCTACAAGGATGCTCCTAGCCAGACAGCCCAGACGGTCACCGGATAGGTATGGCCTGGACCCTACAAGGATGCTCCTAGCCAGACAGCCCAGACGGTCACCGGATGGGTATAGCACTGAACTCTACAAGGATGCTCCTAGCCAGACAGCCTAGACGGTCACAGTTGGGTATGGCCTGGACCCTACAAGGATGCTCCTAGCCAGACAGCCCAGACCATCACCGGATGGGTATGGCCTGGACCCTACAAGGATGCTCCTAGCCAGACAGCCTAGACGGTCACCGGATGGGTATGGCCTGGACCCTACAAGGATGCTCCTAGCCAGACAGCCTAGACGGTCACCGGATGGGTATGGCTGAACTCTACAAGGATGCTCCTAGCCAGACAGCCTAGACGATCACAGTTCAGGTATGGCCTGGACCTACAAGGATGCTCCTAGCCAGACAGCCCAGACGGTCACCGGATGGGTATGGCCTGGACCCTACAAGGATGCTCCTAGCCAGACAGCCTAGACGATCACAGTTCAGGTATGACCCGGACCCTACAAGGATGCTCCTAGCCAGACAGCCTAGATGGTCACAGTTCAGGTATGGCCTGGACCCTACAAGGATGCTCCTAGCCAGACAGCCTAGACGATCACAGTTCAGGTATGACCCGGACCCTACAAGGATGCTCCTAGCCAGACAGCTAGACGATCACCGGATGGGTATGGCCTGGACCCTACAAGGATGCTCTTAGCCAGACAGCCCAGACGGTCACCGGATGGGTAGCCCGTAGCGAGTAGCGGCGCTGGCGACCTACATCGTGACGCGGTCTGTCAATTTCACTTTCATTTCGCGCTATGACGCAACCACTCTTGCTTTCCCTCTGGCGGTATATGGGTCACAGAATCAATCCATTCCACTCGCACTTACCCCAGTTTTCCACCAGGTGTCGACAGTGTCCGTACAGTCAACCGTGTTTTGGCCACATTTTAAACTAGCGACAAATGCACGTGTTGTAGTTATGGCACTCGGCAGTGGTTTTAGTTGATTATCATTCACTGGAAAACTGCAAAATTAAATAATATTGGAGTTAAACCGTACTAAAAGGCCTCGAGTAAGCTGATTTCTCGTTCAAAGCATATTGGCCAAAGAGATCGTTTATAATTTGTTTTTCAAATCCTGCTTACCAGTGGAAATATAACACCAGGAGACAAAGAAATATTGCTTGCGTCATAGTAACACAAACAAATCATCTGATCTTCGTGGAAGTAATAATATTCGCAATCATCTGTCTACCTTTGCAAATTCCTGCCTAGAGGAGAAAAACAAAACGTTTCACTGAACAACAGTCCAATCCTTATCAGAGCCTGATAAGAAGAAGGTAAAATTACGTCACTATTCGTCATCTAGATTACGTAGACGACCATTATAGAACTTTCATCTTTACCGACCTGTCATATGTGCGTAGTTTGACTGTTTTATTGATTTCCAAAGATTCAACTACCTAGTTCACTGTTAACATCTGGTATGTAAATATGTTGGTTCTATCATATCACTTTTTGAGGCAAAACTATTGGTGGATAATTTTTTTGTACTGTCTACGCCATTGGCATTTATAATTAGAGACTTAACCTAGGGTTTGTGGGCATCACAAAACGCTTTTTGGGAAAGCGGTCCAAACCCTTGTGCCTGCGCCGGGCATCGAACCCGCACCATGCGCTTTGCAAGCCGTGACTCTACCCACTGAACCACGGACGCAGGCAATTGTCCTTAACATACCGTACACGCAGAGCCAAAAATAAATTACTGTGTTTAAGAAATATGGGAGAATACCCGAAATAAAAATAAATTAATGCAGCTTATCTGCTTTATTGATCAAATTAAGATTTGTATGTGAGATATCAAGAACTTTAAATAACCATTTTTGTTTTATCACTTCATGTTTTTACTTTGATTTGAGACTCCGACCAATCCTAGAAGGTATTTTAAGGTGAATATGGGATGAAGGGTGAGTGTGTTGAACATTGTGTGAAATGTGTGGAACAAGCCTGAAGATGATAGCTTGCTATCGAAAGCGCTTGTCCAAATACAATGTTTTTTTTATGTTGGCCTCCTGTTTTGAATTCTATTTATCAAATGTCAATATCTCCAGAAGAAGATCACTATTTACTTCATTACATACTTCAGATTAAGGTAAGCTAGCAGGCTCTGCAATAAAATCTGCTATAAAGGGCCTTAATCAGCAAATACTCTTTTAGTTTCTTTCTGAACAAACCCAATTCTGGCAATAAACGTTTGATTTCGTTTGGGAGCTTGTTTAGAAGTTTCCCACCTGCATTTATGAAAGAGTGAAAATCGAACCGATCTTTAATGAAAGTGGCTGGGCTTCAACACTCAAAAGAGCGAAATTTCACTTCTTCTGAGTGGCCTTCACTCCTTAATTTTTAGAGTGTAACCTATGGCTATCTTGATGAAAAGTAAGACCAAGGATCAAATTTAACCCACACAAAGAACCATAACCATACAGGTCCAGTCGTGTGACCCAACATTTCCCAACACCGGTCACCCTTGCCTTGACCGGAGGCCACCCCTCTCTAGGCCTCAGGCCAGTCTCCCCTCATCCTCATCCCCCGGGAGGAAGATGATGTAACTTCTCCCGGCACGTTCCTTTCCTACTTTTTACACCCCATTATCTGTGGGCAAATGCAAAGCAGGCCCATTCAGCCCCAGGGTGCTTGAAAAGGATTGCGAGATTTTTATGTACGCAATATTTCTTTCTTCGCGGGCGAAGGTTGTGGAGGGTCTTTTTACCTAGGTTCATTGGCTGCTTGACTGAATAGAGCCAGCTGTATCTATTAAATAGGGATTATTAACTTTTAGAAGGTGGAAAATTACGGAAATATAAAATCAAAGGTTTTACTCGTAACTTTGGATGTGGAGATGTTCGTAACTTATTCCTCAACTGTCAGAGAAAACGTGGATAATGTCTGTAAGATCTTTTAACTGAGAGACTATGAATGGTTTCAGATTCCAAAAAGATATCTATAACATTAAAATATATATCTAAGCGCCCTTATTCTGACGAAAAGTGTATTCTAAATACAATTTTATTCCTTTGTCATCATAAAGTTCGTTCAACCCTATAAGTCTTTTGAATTTTCAGTAACCAAGATACGTAAAAGCCCGCTATCCCTTATCCTGGAGATTTCTTTTCAAACATAGTACTTTTATCATTATGTTTTTGAGAGACGTAGGTACAATCTATCCATCTTATTTGCTTCGTCTCCCTATAAACTCACCAAAATTGAATTTTTACTCCGTATGAACTTCAATCCAGAATTAATATATTACACAAAGGAGACCCTGAATACGGTGGTAAATGAGCGTGAGACGTTGCAATACAATAATTTTTTTTATAAACATTGATTTGTGCAGTTTTTAAAGACCCTCTAAACGGGTTAAGCATAGTTTTGAGACGAGAGGAACAAAACAGACGAAAAGAGAACGAGAAGTTATTCAACAATTCAATGCATATCCTTAGTTCTTTCTACTACGAAATTAATAAAGAACAATCACCGTATCAAACCCCCAATATGATGTCATTTTGTTACGTCATCACATAAACAAGGAAATGCTTTGTTATAAAGCCAATGCTTACCATGTTAAAACTGAGCTCATTGTATACTGGAGTGAATCTGTGGACAGAAAGTTTGCTTTAGTGCCCAATATAAATCAGACATCAGGACCCACTCGCTTTCACACAAGTATCAAACAGGCGAAAGTTTTCAATCAGTTGATCTGTTCTGTCCTCAAGAATGATTGTCCCTTAGCAATAAAGATGTATTTATTTATTTTATTTAACTCCAGAGCTTGTTTGCGAATTTCCTTTGGAAAAGTGAGGTACTCATGCCGTTTTCATGGTAAGACCCAGACCTGGATCCGTGAAATGAGCACCGATCCTGACCCCCGGAACACGTTTTGAACATTATTCAACTTTATATACATATGTATAATATATGTGTGCTCTCTATAGGTCACATGTTTGTTCCTTTTGTAAATACCTCAGTCAAGTTCATTAGCAAGCAAAATCTGACTACCGGAAGTCATGCCCTTTTAGGGAGGAGTTGTTAAAAAAAGTGGTTTTAATGATCTAAAAACAGTAAACTTCATCCAGTTTTGACTGGGACTCGTGGCGTGGTCCTGTAATCCAGCTTCATGGAGGTCAGGTTTTGAGGATGATATAATTCTAAAGCGGCTCAGATAATTCTCAGTGATCATCTGATGATACCCGCATCAACTCCCACCATCGTTTAGACATATCAGACCATCACCTGCGTGGTTCGGAAGTCACGTTAAGCCGTTGGTCCTTGTATTTCCATTGGTCATTGGGCTATTAATTAATGACCCATTCTAAGGAAGAGTCGGCCTTAGTTTGTAACAAGACTACACCTCATAACTCATTACTACCACTCACCACACTCATCCTTCACCACATATTTGCCTTAAAATACCCTCATGAGAGTGGTCGGCATCTCAAGTAGTGATATAGTGATGTATACAAAAAATTATCAAAATCCTTTGAGTCGTTTCAAAATGGTGGTCAAAAGAAGTGATTTTTCGCTACAACAGCGTTATAAATAGTCCAATTTTAATAAAATTTGATTAAAAAATATTTGATCCTTCTTGATATGTAGTAAAACGTGCAGTAAAAGGCCACGTAAGTTTCAGGCCGAAGGCCGAACGAGCCTGTGAGCATGGAGAAGATCCAACTCCAACCCGACTGTACGTAGATGACCACTGGAAATCTTTGTAGAAATCAAGCGTTGACAGTTTTGTTAATTGAATGTTTCTAGTGTGTTGTTGTTGTTGGTGATATTTAGCGTGAAATTGCAGTAGGAAATGAGATGAAGTCGAGCTTGCCCAGAACAAAGCCACAATACAAACCTGCACAGTGTACAGGATGTCCAGCTCCCACTGCAGGCCAGGGGTCTACTGTACAGATCTATACTGGCGGTCTGACGCATTTGCGAATATAAATAGGAAATAGAAGTATTTGTTTTTATTGTAAAAAAACGAAACGTCGTAGATCAAAGCTCTTGGTAGAAAGGCTCTTAATCTCTAACTCCTTCTTTTGTTAACAAAAATAATGAAGATTTATTATTTTTTATTAAGGCAGTTTTGAGACTCTCAATTTTTGCTGAGTCGAATGGCAAAACTATGTACGTGTGTGAGACCACTGTACAGGTCGCATTTTGTCCGATTTTCACGAAATTTGGTATACATGTTCCTATTGCACGCTAGGTAAAGGTCGAGGTTAAGTGGTAGAGAGGACTTTGTAGTCCTACCTTCGCCTCGTTACATAAGGCAAATTTTATACCTTTTAACCTTTACGTATTTATGGTACCATACCTAATACGAGGTATATGTACTGAAAGTCAGGGAAATATGTTCAGTCAGTCCAAGATGGCGGTCGAATGTAGTTTTAAAGTTGCCTATTTCAAAGGAAAAACGCTCCCCTCTACAAAAAGACACTTAAACCCCGACATAGAAAATTCACTAGTAGTCACGTCAGTGCTTGTAGCTACATATCGGTTGTATTTTTTATACCTTGTAACACCTGCTTTAAGCTTTTAAGCATTACGAAAAAACGTGGGTATGCAGAATTTTGAAGTTTTCAAAACTTTATCGTTACCAAACTTTTGATTTTATGTGTAAAAGTCTTACATGAGAGGTCAATATTCCATATGAGCGCTTGGACGCAGTTTGTTCAAATTTAGATCTTCTCTTGAAAATCTTAAGAATGCACTCTATATTAAGTTTAGAATTCTAAAAACATATATACATTTAACCAATTTCTGTTTATTTTTTCCACTGTTAAAGCATCGCCAAAGCAAGGTGACGCGAGGAGAGATGGTGTGCGGGTGCGGGCGCGCGCGCGGCAGAATGTGGAGCAACCACGTGCTGCGGCTAGGGCTCGGCTAGCTGCTAGATGCTAGCTGCTAGTGCTAGCTGCTACAGTGACCTTGGTGCTGGACACTCTGATAGCAGGATTTGAATAATGAGCTGCCCTCACCCTCGCTTCCACGTGTGCCTCTTCACTTCACCTGGACCTCAGTCCGGTCAGACATGAGCGGAGACGCAGCTTAAATCACTGTAAGTCTTAAAATAGGTTTTTAGTTGGTCACCATGAATTGTGTAGCCTGTGCGGTGACGAACGTTGGCTGAGGCGGGGATCGAACCCGCGAACTCCAGATCCGCAGTCTTGCGTGGTACCGACCAGCCACCTCACCGGCTAAGTTACAGCTACAGTTAAGAGTGCACAGCACCTGGCGGCCATTTTGGTTTTGTACCATAAAACAATGTAAAAGCAAGCATTTTCTTGCGGCACTTCACGCGTACAATTTTCAACAGATCTTTTTGAAATAAATTGTATTTAAAAGATGACAATGTACAGTATAGTTTCTCCGCTGGCCAAGTTGTTGAATATTTTATTAGTTTAATAGTAAAATTATGAAATTCAAATTACAACATTTCTTCAATCTTTAGATTGATAAAGACATGGTCTTCAAGACGGATTGATAAATGAGAAAGAATGGTTCAGGAGGCACTAAAATATTTAATACTCTTTAAAACAAAGTTTCATTAAAATCGGATGAAAACAGTAGGCGTGAAGGGTCGTCCCAAGAAATGCATGCGTTTTACATTGTTCTTATGGGACGAGAATTCAAGGTCACAGCCACTACTGCCACTCTTGAATATGTAGCGTACAAGTGATAGAAAAGTGTAGGGTGCTACCGGGCGTGAGTCCATAGTGAATTTTCTGAACCGTGAATAAATCACTCCAGGAGTGCTTTTTGGAAAGCTTTTATGCTAAAAACTATTTCCCGCCACCATCGTGGTATATTCTGAATGGATTTCGTTGATTTTTGGTACAGTTTTATAAATGTTTAGACCACGTTTAATCAACATTATGACTCTATGTGACAACAAATTAATCAATCTCACCAGGCTACTATAGTTTTAAAAGCTTTACTTTAGAAAGTAGTACTAGTTTATACGTAGCAAAGGATACTTTAAAATCACTTCACTGTTTGAGATTCCGACCACTCTCATGAGGGTATTTTAAGGCAAATATGTGGTGAAGGATGAGTTTGATGAGTGGTAGTAATGAGTTATGGGTGTAGTCTTGTTACAAACTAAGACCGACTCTTCCTTAGAATGGGTCATTTAATTGTGGCAATAATGGAAATACAAGAACCAACGGCTTAACGTGACTTCCGGAACGGTGGTTGATGAGATCAGTATGTCTAAACGATGGTGGGGATTGATGCGGGTATCAT
This sequence comes from Matsumurasca onukii, assembly GCA_018831715.1. Classification (NCBI taxonomy): domain Eukaryota; kingdom Metazoa; phylum Arthropoda; class Insecta; order Hemiptera; family Cicadellidae; genus Matsumurasca; species Matsumurasca onukii. Next base: position 4,182,399 of record CM032063.1, on the reverse strand, counting down.
CAGATGATCACTGAGCTATCTGAGCCACTTTGGAGCCACTCAATCATCCTCAAAACCTGACCTCCATGGAGAGCATGGATATTGGATGTGGGGTCCTTTAATCAATTAATTTTAAAAACACATAAAAAATCTACAAAATGAGATTAAAGGCAGAAAGACAATTAAATGGTTTCAAAATGACATGACCGAAACAACATCTTTGGAAGACAGGGCTGGCCCTCCTCCAGGAGGGTAGATGGTACTCAGATTTTCCTCAAATTATCAACTCATTCAATCAACCCTCTAACTACGATTCTTAAAGGGACAGTTTCATGATGCTGTTCATTAAATGAAATATTAAAAAGAGTTTCTTTGTTTTACTCCACTGACCGAATAAGGCGTAAGCTTACACGGTTTACAAACGTTAACATAACTGAGTGGAAGGTGGGTGTAGAGTCGCGCCATCGGACAGGTTCAACTCCCGGCGCTGCTGTGGTGGTTTTAGGATGGCTATCCCGTGGTTCGTTGGTCAAGATGGGGCGGACAAGTGGCTGGCCTTACGCATTAAGGACTGGAAACCGGGCGATCGCGGATTGAATTGGCTGCCGCAAATTCAATATCTTTAAAGTGCTTCAATGTTTTAGTGACTCCATGACTTATAAGACCACAGACAGAATCAAAATAAAAACTTTCTATTTGAATTTCTTGTGAAGCCTAGTAAAATTATGAAATTCAAATACAACGTTTCTTCAATCTTTAGATTGATAAAGACGGTCTTCAAGACGGATTGATAAATGAGAAAATGCACATTTAGTTCAGCAGAGGTATTTAGTTTAATAAAATCGGATGAAAACCAGAGGAAGTGTCCCAAAATGCATGTTTTACATTGTTTTATGGACGGAATTCAAGGTCACAGCCACTACTGCGCACCTTAATGTGTAGTCGTACAAGTGAAGGACAAGGTAGCCAAAAGTGCTACCGTGAGTCTAGTGAATTTTCTGAACCGTGAATAAATCACTCCAGAAGTGCTTTTTTTGGAGAGCTTTTATGCTAAAAAAAACTATTTCCGCCACCATCGTGGTATTTCTGAATGGATTTTGCGTACAGTACTATAAATGTTTAGACCACGTTTAATCGAAATTATGACTCTATATGTGAACAAATTAATCCATCTCTGAGGCTACTATAGTTTTTAAAAGCTTTACTTTAGAAAGTAGTACTAGTTTATACGTAGCAAAGGAAATGGTTTAAAAATCACTAAATCACTGTTTGAGATTCCGACCACTCTCATGAGGGTATTTTAAGGCAAATATGTGGTGAAGGATGAGTTTGATGAGTGGTAGTAATGAGTTATGAGGTGTAGTCTTGTTACAAACTAAGGCCGACTCTTCCTTAGAATGGGTCATTTAATTACTAGCCCAATGACCAATGGAAATACAAGAACCAACGGCTTAACGTGACTTCCGAACCACGCAGGTGATGGTCTGATATGTCTAAACGATGGTGGGAATTGATGCGGGTATCATCAGATGATCACTGAGGCTATCTGAGCCGCTTTAGACCTATATCATCCTCAAACCTGACCTCCATGAAGCTGGATTATAGGACCACGCCACGAGTCCCAATCAAATTAATTTTTAAAACACATAAAAAGTCTACAAAATGCAGTCCAAAGCTTGCACGTATTAAAGCAGTTAAAATGACGCAATATTTATCAAAACAACATATCTTTAGGTTTAACAAAACTGGCCTCTCTCAGGAGGGATTCGTTAGACAAAATCGTTATCAGGATTTTCCTCAATTATCAACTCAATTAAATCAACCCACTAACCGTTATTGGGATAGTTCATCTTGATGTATTCATCAGTAGAATATTAAAAGGAGTTTGTTTGTTTGCTCCCTGACCGAATAAGCAAAATAACCCGTGTTTAATGAGCATAACTTGCATGGTTTATTGTAACATAGCTCGGTGGTAGAGTGTGTGATCGCACCAAATCGGACGGGTTCAACTCCCGGCGCTGCAGTGACAGTTTTCAAGATGGCCACTCCCGTGGTTCGACAGTCACGTTAAGAGTGCGCAGTAGTGGCTGAGACCTTAAGTTTTGTTCCCATAGGAACAATGTAAAAGCATTTCCTTGGCTTCACACCTACAGAATTCAATATTTTAAAGTGCGTTCAATGTTTTAGTGACTCCGCTGACTTATAAGACCACGAGACGAATCCAAAAATAAAGACACTTTCTATTTGAATTTCTTGTTTTTACTAGTAAACTAATAACATTTTCCAAAAGGCGCCCAGTGGCGTCATTGCAGCACATTGTCATCTGTCAAATAAAACTTATTTCAAAAAGATGTGATGAAAATTGTAACGTGAGATCCCTCAAGGAAATTGTCCTCAAGGAAATGTTTTTATTTTTTCCTGAGGGACAAAAAATAAAATGGCAGACAGGTCCTGTGCCCCTAAGCCATTGGTCCCATTCCTATTGGTCGTTGGGCTAATAATTAATGACCCATTCTGAGGAACAGTCGGCCCTAGTTTGTAACAAGACCTAACTATCCATCAAAACACTCAACACACTAACCCTTCATCCCATATTCACCTTGAAATGCCCTCCAAGAATGGTCGGTATTTCAAGTCAAAGTATCAAAGTAAAATATTTTGCAGACAAAGAATCATGCATGATTTTAATAATATTTAGATCTATTACTTTAGATTCAAAAATGAGTTGAACCCCAATGTGAGGAACGTCGGTCCTATTTTGTAACAAGTCTACACCTCATCATCCATCAAAACACTCATCTCACATATTCACCTTAAAATACCTCTCAAGTCAAAGTATCTAAGAAAAGAATTTCACAACAAACCATGACTAATGCATGACCTCCATAATATTTAGACCTACTACTTCCGAATCAGAAGAGGGTCGAAGATACAAAAAAGGGTTAGTAAATAAAGCAATTAAAAAAATTCCTCCAAAAAAGCTCCCAGACATTTTAACCGAACCCCAGCGGCGGGTTGTGTGAAGGCCCTCAGTTTTCCTTCGCCTGTTCCCGCCGTCTGTTCTGATGCAAATGGCGGAGGGTCGACAATGGGAGAGAATTACCTCCAAAAATAGCGAACAGTGACGCAAGTGAAAGGAGTGTTGTATAACTTGTCTAGCTGCGACAAGGCGACACCTGCATGAACATGGCCTGCTGACCGATTTGCAGTGACCAGTGCATCACTAAATCACTATTTGAGATGCCGACCACGCTCATGAGGGTATTTTAAGGCAAATATGTGGTGAAGGATGAGTGGTAGTAATGAGTTATGAGGTGTAGTCTTATTACAAACTAAGGGCGACTCTTCCTTAGAATGGGTCATTAATTAATAGCCCAATGACCAATGGAAATACAAGGACCAACGGCTTAACGTGACTTCCGAACCACGCAGGTGATGGTCTGATATGTCTAAACGATGGTGGGAGTTGATGCGGGTATCATCAGATGATCACTGAGACTATCTGAGCCGCTCTAGACCCTATCATCCTCAAAACCTACCTCCATGAAGCTGGATTACAGGGCCACTCCCGTGGTTCGACAGTCACGTTAAGAGTGCGCAGTAGTGGCTGAGACCTTAAGTTTTGTTCCCATAGGAACAATGTAAATATTTCCTTGGCTTCACACCTACAGAATTCAATATTTTAAAGTGCGTTCAATGTTTTAGTGACTCCGCTGACTTATAAGACCACGAGACGAATCCAAAATAAAGACACTTTCTATTTGAATTTCTTGTTTTACTAGTAAACTAATAACATTTTCCAAAAGGCGCCCAGTGGCGTCATTGCAGCATTGTCATCTGTCAAATAAAACTTATTTCAAAAAGATGTGATGAAAATTGTAACGTGAGATCCCTCAAGGAAATTGTCCTCAAGGAAATGTTTTAATTTTTTCCTGAGGGACAAAAAACAAAATGGCAGACAGGTTCTGTGCACTCTTAAGCCATTGGTCCCATTCCTATTGGTCGTTGGGCTAATAATTAATGACCCATTCTGAGGAACAGTCGGCCCTAGTTTGTAACAAGACCTAACTATCCATCAAAACACTCAACACACTAACCCTTCATCCCATATTCTCCTTGAAATGCCCTCCAAGAATGGTCGGTATTTCAAGTCAAAGTATCAAAGTAAAGCATATTGCTTATAATATTTAGATCTATTACTTCAGATTAAAAATGGTTGAACAACCCTAATGTGGGAACTTCGGTCCTATTTCGTATGAAGTCTACACCTGCCATCATCCATCCAAAGCACTCATCTCACATATTCACCTTCAAATACTCTCTCAAGTCAAAGTATCTAAGAAAAGAATTTCACAACAAACCATGACTAATGCATGATTTCAATAATATTTAGACCTACTACTTCCGAATCAGAAGAGGGTCGAAGATACAAAAAGGGATAGTTACAAGCAATTATTCCAAAATTCCTCCAAAAAAGCTCCCAGACATTTTAACCGAACCCCAGCGGCGGGTTGTGTGAAGGCCCTCAGTTTTCCTTCGCCTGTTCCCGCCGTCTGTTCTGATGCAAATGGCGGAGGGTCGACAATGGGAGAGAATTACCTCAAAATAGCGAACAGTGACGCAAGTGAAAGGAGTGTTGTATAACTTGTCTAGCTGCGACAAGGCGACACCTGCATGAACATGGCCTGCTGACCGATTTGCAGTGACCAGTGCATCACTAAATCACTATTTGAGATGCCGACCACGCTCATGAGGGTATTTTAAGGCAAATATGTGGTGAAGGATGAGTGGTAGTAATGAGTTATGAGGTAGTCTTATTACAAACTAAGGGCGACTCTTCCTTAGAATGGGTCATTAATTAATAGCCCAATGACCAATGGAAATACAAGGACCAACGGCTTAACGTGACTTCCGAACCACGCAGGTGATGGTCTGATATGTCTAAACGATGGTGGGAGTTGATGCGGGTATCATCAGATGATCACTGAGACTATCTGAGCCGCTCTAGACCTATATCATCCTCAAAACCTGACTCCATGAAGCTGGATTACAGGACCACGCCACGAGTCCCAGTCAATGTAGTTGAAATGTAGTGTTAACTTAAAAAAATAAATTGTGTAATTATCTATATAAATAAAATAAGACTTTTTGTCTCTAAATGGAAAAAATCCATCGGATTTTGGTTATTTGGTGTTTATATACTTGCATAGACCGAAATTGGCGTAAACAGATTTCTTTCCGTCTGTCTGTCTGTGACGATTTTAAGGCATCTTGGACCGCTTATAACTCAGAATCGACTGAAGCTGAAACTTCGTTTAAGGGTTTAGACATTACACAGTGTGTCTTTATCTATGTTTTGTATCAATACAACATCCACAAAATAAATGGCAAGGGACCAAAGTGGGCTCTGAACAGATCTTTTAGGATTTTAGACCACTTATAAGTCAAAACTGGCTGAAAATATGGCGGTGAAACTTTGTTTAAGGGTTAAGCTCATCACGCGTGTGTCTTTAGCTATATTTCATATCCATACAACATCCACAAAATAACTAAGATCTAAGGCTTCCGGTTTAACGCGTCACAGTTGAAATATAAGTACTGCAAACGTTTCGACCTCGCTGTGGAGAGTCATCCTCAGTAGCTTGTTGACTGGCTGAGACTGGATTGGCCGGCCGTGGCGTCTTCTTATATACTAACAGGTGGGTGGTGGTTCTATCTTTTGGCCGAAGTGGGCGGAGCCTGTTGCTCGTTGTCAAACTGGATTGGCTGGCCTCAATAGGACTTCTGAAGAACTGGATGGAATCTCGAAGCGGAACTAACAGATCAACCAGACAACTAGCACATACCGCACAGGAAACAAGAAGACATAAAAATTCGGCAATAGCAGAACACAGCTACAAGACAAAGCATAGGACATTTGACAAAACCAAATTGGCAAAAGTTTCACATTATTATCCGGAAAATTAGAGAAACCATAGAAATAATCAAGCATGAAAACACTTTAACAAAGAAGGCAGCATAAAATTATCAAAATCTGGCAGCCAGTTCTTCAGAAGTCCTATTGAAGCCAGCCAATCCAGTTCGACAACGAGCAACAGGCTCCGCCCACTTCGGCCAATCAGGTGACAGGACCCCCATTGGGTAAATAAGAAGACGCCACGGCCGGCCAATCCAGTCTCAGCCAGTCAACAAGCTACTGGAGATGACTCTCCCCAGCGAGGTCGAAACGTTTAGCAGTAGTATATTTCAGCTAAACAGCTGAAATATTTTTCCGGTGTAAACCGGAATATGGATCTTAGTTGGGTGAGGTTAAGATCCAAAAATAAGTGACAAAGAAAAGCAAAATGGACTCTGAAAATATTAGCCTATTTAGGCATTTTGGACCGCTTATAAGTCAAAATCGGCTGAACTATGGCAATGAAACTTAGAGGACATGCTTAATCACGCAGAGGTCTTTATCTAACACAGAGTATCCGTATAACTTCCTAAAAAACAAATTGCAAAACCAAAGCGGCACTAAAACGGGCGGAACGGCAGAGTAACTATGACTCTGGCATAAAGCAACACTACGGAGAAGATGGTCCTAATAGGCAAACAAAATCGTTTTTTAGGATATTTAAGAAACTATTTTTATTGTTTACTTTAAATTTGCAATTTTCTTAAATATACACACAGCTATGTTATCAAAGCACCGATGCGAAGCGCGGGTACTCTCAGCTAGTAATAATTAAAACTATAAAGCATCCTGGAAAAAACTTGCACATTTGTTTTTTTTTTTAATAACAACCTATTGAAGTTTTTAAAGACATCTTTGAAGGCACTTCTATGGCGAGGATAGCAAAATGCCTGCTGAAGACTTAATGATTAATCTACATCATTTTCAACTCAAGCGTTGGTGGTAACTTATATCCGTTTACTTGATTCCAAAAAGTATTCAAACCAAGTTTTGTATTTATTTTCTTTAGGTTTTCTCCAGCTGAATTCAAAATTGTCATAAAAACTTACAAAGTCAAGATGCTTGATGTCAAACCCAATTGCATAGACAAAAGTCACATAATATAAGATATCACAAGATGAAACTGTTATCGTCTTTGTGTTGTACTTTACAAATTTCAAATTATTTTCAACAATTTGTGTATAAATTTATGTTGAAATTGTTAATAGAGGCGGCGTAAGGATACTTACTTACGTAGAAATAAAAGCTAAGCTTTTATCAAGCTAAAAATGAAACTTTATATATTCATGAACCCCTCTTTATCTAGTTCCGTGTTTTTTCAACATCCTGTTTTTTAGAAAATAAAGACAGTGTTTTGGTCGAATTCAACAAGTTACTATAAAAGTATGACTTAGCAGTTTTGTTTTAATCTACAATTTCTGAGTACTTGATAAGATTAGGCATAGAAAGTAACAAAGTAACAGTATTATTGCATCGTCTATTATAAATTTGAAAATTCATTTGAAGATCACCTTAGATCTTAGTGATGACACCGGCTGCGAAAGCGTAAGAGTTAAGAAAATTTGAAAATGTTGTAGAACACTTATTTTTATAGAACCCCAACTGAAGTGATTGGCTGAGTTAGTTAGCCCGCTCTCTGTCGGGATCAACCGCAGAAACTTCTGAAAATTTGGTTAGAAACTATTGTCTACTGTAATGACCAGAAGGTCCTTTACAATTCCTAAACTAGACGAAAAATAACAATTGGCTGCGAACAGGTGTTAGTATTCAAGCAAAGATTATGTTATAGTAAGTAGATTACGCATAGATACCACGTGGTTGAGGTAGGAAAATCAACAACTCGTAGTTCGACAGCCCAAGCATAGTCAGCGCTGCGAAGGGATTCTTTTAGGAGTCTCGAGTAGAGTCACTGACGCACGCGCAAATTTGTTCGATCTCGAAAATCGCACAATTTGATCACATTTAAGTCATAGACATCGGACAAACTCGAGCCGAAGGGGAGTGATTTGGAGCCGAGGGGGGAGAGAGACGGAAGCGCTAGCGGCGCATTCTCTGTGTGGGCTGCCGCAACTATGTTGATTTTTCTGCCTCGGCCATGTAACATCTAAACCCAATCTACCTAACATAAACATAACATAATATTTGATTTACGCAACAGTTTCAACTTTTCGTATCCACAAAAAGTAAAAAAAAAAACAGAACAGTAAATATTGTAAAGTTTACTATTGAATAACCATACTTTGAGTAAATTTATTGCCAATATTAGAACAGTTTTATATTATTTATTTACGAGTTGTATTTAAAACTTCCAACCTTAAAGTGGGAACTAGTTATGTTCAGTTTCACTTGAATTAACTGGATTTTTATGATGGTTTGGAGTTTAATCCTCTTCCTCATTTTATGGATTATACATTTGATTTGTGTTACGATAATCTGTAAATCTTGCTAAATTATAGTGTGCTTAGTCCATACAAACCATATTCTTTATTAATGCGTTAACAGAAGTGTTTACAATGTGTTGAACTGGTTGCAAGTTTTAGTTTTGTTTGGTTTTGCAAGTTTAACACAAAACTTCAGTTTCCCGTTTTGTATTTAAGTTTGTTATTATGATTTTTTCGTATTATATTTACACTTAGCAGTGTTATTCTTCGCCGCGTTAAACAAGATAAACATTCCTTTACTTTTTTGAAATCTGGGTGACCTCGCGATGGAAACTATTGCACCATGGTCCTTTGATCATGTGTAAATCACAAGTACAGGTGAATCATCTGATAAAGCATATCTGTATCTACCGGATGATTTTCGGGTTTCCCGCCCGTGGTCCCGACCCACTCAGCTGAGTCAGGTGGTTCAAGGTCGCCTGTTCACGGAAACGGAGAAGAAAGTTGTCAAGTGGTTACTCTGGCGTCTGCCTTATCAATTATTCACTGACAAGTCTACTCGAGTATCGATCTATTTCTGTGACATTCGACAATGTCAATAAAGATATCTGAGTGTATTTAAACGCACGTTATCAACTCGTGTAAATTTAAATTTAGAGTACTCGGTATTGTAGTTACGTCGAGAATGCAACTATGTAAAATTTTTGAGGGTTTTGTAAAAAGTGTTTTTAGAGGGCTCTGTGTATTTTCTGTTTTGATAATGAGCAATTTCCTTGATACCTGTTTCCTCGTGATGCCTTTACTAATAACAGTAAAAATGTGTAAAAGCTTTGTATTATAAAAGACAGAATAGTCAGTGTCATCCTGAACTTTTGCTGGTGAATCACCATCTAGTTTTTTACTGTCCACACCAATGGAATTTTTAATTAGTGACTTAACCTAGGGGTTATGAGCAGCTCACAAAGCATTTAGGTAAAGCTTTGTATCCATTTAGGGAAAACAACTTATCTGCCTGTGATATGCCTTAATCGTTTGGGGAGGTACTTCCCTGGGAAACATGCAACGTGTTCTGGTTCACCTGAAACAAGCGATCAGAATCTTAGGGAAGCTCCAACACAGGCAGTCATGCAGAGAAATGTTTAAGACGCTAAAAATCACAACTGCAATAAACCTATATATCCAAGAAGCAGTTTATGTCTAACATAGATCATCAGATGAAGTGAGGACTGGAGTGTTAAATCACAACTATAATACAAGATATGCTTCAAACTTTTCCATTCCAGTCCATCATCTTACAGCTACCGAGCGAAAACCAACATACGCTGGAGCTAAACTCTGGAATAACCTGAAGACCATAGAAAAGAAGGTTTTCGAAACAAGATTAAGAAGGTGGCTTCAGGAAAACCGTTTTTACACATTATCAGAATATTTTTCGTACTCAAGAGCATAAAATTGTATTTAAAGTAGAAGTTAGTTATACGTTATACAACCGTGTGAACTTTAAATTATTATAGTTAAACAGTTATATTTTTTACATTTTGATTTATTGTGAAACGTTAAAAATATTTTTTAGTTGTGAGGGGTCCTCTCTGCCACAAATGGTAAGCCCATGGTCGGAACACAAATTTTGATGAGGACCAATTTTGTTTTAAGTAAAATATTTGGAATATTTTTATTGAAAATGTTCCAAACCTTGTTTACTATAAATAAATAAAGGTATTCTTGAACATGATTACACATAAAACTCAACCGTCAATAACTAGTGGTTAAAAATTTTAATCCACACACATCTAGATTACATTCAAACATACATAAGTTACACCTCATTCACTGAATTTCTCCCATCTGGCCCCGTCAGTCTGTCTGTTTACACGGTCTCCCAATCCATGTCATAAACTCGTTTGAACTATAAAATGCTTTTGCGATGAAAAACTGCAGAAATGTACCCCTTCGGCAGTGGGGTGCTTAATCGAATTTGGAAGTTTGTTGACGAAATGAACTCCTGCCTGTGAAGGCAAACGTTCATGAGCTACAGTCCTGTGTCTCCCAGTTCGGTATTTCCCCCTGCCTCTAGTTTCGTGAGAGTGTACTTTCTGTACCAAAGAGGATTTTATACCTGCTCTGTGATCTGTACCTCTTACGAGATCGCATTTTCCCATAAAAACAGGTTCCCGAAATATATTTACTATAAGCGGATCCGTGGCGGATTGGTATCGCACGTGACTCCGGAGCTCATCACTCCGTGGGCGGGTTCGATCCCCGCAGTCACCACTTACATTTTGTAATGTGACTAATACGGTGACGCTAGGTAAAGGTCGAGGTTGAGTGGTAGAGAGGACTTTGTAGTCCTAACTTCGCCTCGTCAAACAAGACAAACTTTACCTTTATATTAAGTATCTCGAATCTTGGTGAATTCGCAACGCTCTCTCTGGCAAGATCTAGCGAATCAGCGAGACGTGAGTGCGCGCGGCCTGCAGGGGGCTATAAAGTGCGTGTGCGTATGCGAATGTGGACTTGGGCCTGCGCCAAAATTGGGGTCACGACTGGTTCCAATTTTAACTTTGTTAACCTGATTGTGCGGCCGACACGTGTCCGATTGGCGCACGCATGCAATTCTGCCCGCCTTCATGTGATACATGAACATCTACACTCTGTATAGTAGACACTAGATCTGTCCACCTTCATGAGATACATGTACGTACATCTACATTGAGAGCACGGAAATAAAATTTGTACTCTGCATTTACAGTTGCGTGTATAAATCACTATATCACTATTTGAGATGCCGACCACTCTCATGAGGGTATTTTAAGGCAAATATGTGGTGAGGATGAGTGTGATGAGTGGTAGTAATGAGTTACAGGTGTAGTCTTGTTACAAACTAAGGCCGACTCTTCCTTAGAATGGTCATTAATTAATAGCCCAATGACCAATGGAAATACAAGCTGGACCAACGGCTTAACGTGACTTCCGAACCACGGAGGTGATGGTCTGATATGTCTAAACGATGGTGGGAGTTGATGCGGGTATCATCGGATGATCACTGAGACTATCTGAGCCGCTTTAGACCTATATCATCCTCAAAACCTGACCTCCATGAAGCTGGGACCACGCCACGAGTCCCAGTTAAATTTTATCCGAAAAAAGATTACTAACTTATATCAGTAAAATCGGCCATATTTCAAAGTTGGGTCAACTTAAAATTGTCATATGGATACTTCATTTTATATAACGTAATAACAATAAGGGTACGCTTTAAAAGTCAAAATAGTGGGTTTTGTATGAATTTTTCTATAATTTAACTAAAATGTAAAGACAGCAGTATATTTTAAAAAGATGTGTCAAACATTATTTTCTTTAGAAAACGTAATTTTCAACTAATTGACACACAAATATAATTGGTGAACAACCGAGTCACAAAGAAAAATACGACCAAAGCCAATTGTATTTGAGCCATTTTTTCCCGCTATAACTCGTTCTTCTCTCAACGGGATACCGACAGTTACCTGCTTTTCGAGTTAAAGCAACCTCGTAAGAAGCTACCATTTTCAAACTTGACATTTGATCACGCTGGTAATTTTGTGTAAAAGGGTCTCAGCTGGTTACAAAATGTACCGAGATTACAGAAATTCGGTTGAGTGGGTTTTATCGAGGGCTAAACAAACTTTAAATTGCAAGAAGGCGACTAATAAAAATGGAAAATTAACTTCTGTGTTCAAACTTTGTTGCGAATTACGAGATATCTATAATATATAGTACGAGAGAAAATATACGATATACGTTGAGAGCACGGAAATAAGATTTGTACTCTGTATTTACAGTCGTATAGCGTAAAGGAGACAGTTTTAACTGTCTTAGTCCTACCGTCTGGGTCTTGTAAGCGATAAAATTCGCAGTATAAATAGAAGAAATTACCTCATTTTACCCGTAATGAAGAACGACACATATCAAGCCTGGACTCTAATTTACCTGATTATGTACTTGTAGTTCAGTGATTACCTACCACTACTATTGGATTCAGTGGATAAATAGTTTCCTCATACTCAATTTATGCTTATAACAATAGAAATGAATAATTATTTCATATTTATTATTTCAATTCAAGGGCCACGGATGTCCGATGACTTTATGGGTCTGCAATAGTCGAAAATACGTATGACCATTAAAATAAAATTATTAAAAATTAGAAATTTCATTTGTCATAAATTTTACTTTGAAAATGTAATTTATTAAAAATATATAATAAAAGTGTCATTTATTACAACTATATATTTTCATCAAAGATTCTCTGAAGAAAAATAGTTTAAATGTTTTGTATGCCTAAACATTTGAAATTTCACTATATTATATTAACTGGTACTGATATTAACAAACTATAGTTGGGGAATATCAGAGTTACAAGAAAAAAATAATACCAAAGAGCAAAAGTTTAGCCAATACCAATCTAAACCGTAGAAACGCAAAAGGACTTTAGACATCGATCATGAGAAATCTTTTTGTAAAAGGGTCTCATGTAGTTATAAGGTTTGCCGAGTTTACAGAAAGGCGGCTGGGTGATTTTTAGTGATAAAAACTATTCAGAAAAATTCAAACTGTATTTTTATTTTGGCCCTTAAAACTGTCTACCAAAGTTTATAACGCTGGTTATAGCCTAAAAACAACATTATATCGAGGGTTCAGTTAAAAAGGGCAACCGATAGAAAAATTAATAAAAGGAAAACAGTTGTAACTTCTTTACTAAAACTATGCAGCGAATGTTGCAGATTACAAGATATAATGGCACACACAGATACAACTTCCACTGTGTCTACTCAACTCGCAAATGCGATTCTGCCCGCCTAGATGCGATATAACGAGCCCCAAGTCCATTACTCGGTCAGTTGCAGCAGTGGTGAACCATTTATCACATTAGTCTAAGTGCATTGCACCTGCAACTACTCAAATATCCGTTCCGCTCTATTTTCCAAACGAGCTAGTCTACTTTTGGATAATTGCTGTTTACTTTAGGTTTGTCTGAGGACTACATAGTCCTCTCTACCACTCAACCTCGACCTTTACCTAGCGTTACATTACATTGAGAAGGGGCGGTCTGATCCTGATGCGCGTCAGCCCTTAGGACTTATTGCGCTCCCCATGTGTTGGTATAGAGAGATGCTACTCAAAAGATTTGTGAGCTCTAAGAACTCCGAAATCTTTCTCACAAGTCCCTCTTCCGCTAACTTACCACCCTTAGTCATCTCACCAAAAGTAGCCGTTCTTTCCTGCTCCAGACCATGACAGTCGAAGAGAATGTGTTCAGCAGTTTCATCATGCAGGCCACACTTCCTGCATGCAGGGACCCGTCGAAGACTCCACACCTCTGTAAGTGCAACCTAAGGCCGCAGTGACCAGTGATGAGTCCAATTATTAGCCGCAAAATGTCCCTTTTGAGGTGAAGCCGTTTACTCTAAGTTTGTCCGAGGACTACATAGTCCTCTCTACCACTCAACCTCGACCTTTACCGAGCGTTACCGGATGGTTACATTACAAGTGGAAGTGGTGACTGCGGGAGTCGAACTCGCGCAAGCGGAGTGATGAGCTTCGGGTCGCGCACGATTCCAACCCACCACTGGTCCGGGTCTACAATCTAGAAATATTATAAACAGCATCCATCTAAAGACATTTTTCCACCTTATCTTCAATGGCAATTTACATAGTGATCAAAATCAACACCAGATGAGTGGCAACCTCGTGTTGATTTTAATCTTTTCAGGGTCATAAAAATGAGTTGTCACCGTTAAACAGGTTATGAAGGTATCACCCATTTCAGACTCATTAATGTTGACAATCGATAATCCATCACATGCTCTCATAATCTAATCTGTGGAATGACTGTTTCTGCTTTAATTACTGCCTAATCATCGGCCCTTAGTTGGTTCACTTACAGATTAATATTACAGATTTGAAAAAAGGTGATGAATAGAAAAGTCGCCAAACTTAATGAATGACTAATATAAACCAGGCCGACACGCAGCTGGGTGCTAAAGAGAATTTCCTTTTCAATTTTCTATTCTAATTTGCTAATTGTAACTCTAGTTCACTCCACTCACAGCCTCGCTTCGGCCTTCAATTTCAGACCTTATTAGTCTTTTGCTGCAAGGTTTACTACATACTTAAACCGGATTACTCATCCGGATGGTATATAAAAACACATTTTGGCCACCATTTTAAAACGATGTAATGGATTTTTATAATTTTTGGTTTATTGATGATTTATATAATAAATACTTTAAATTTCATTAAAATCTAATGATATTTTACCCGTTTTTAGATGGTTTAAAGAACTTTCTTTTTTAGTTTTCTGACTCACACGCTGGATTAAAGTTCTGGTCAGCAGGCACGTACCGATTGTATGATTCAGGAATTGTTAAGATAGGAACTATTTACACAATGGAGGGAAATTGATAAAGCCAAATTGATAAAGCACCAATATTGCAAAATTGTAGTTTCCCCATAGATACCGTATCTTGCTTCCAATACAATCCATTCATAGCAACGATCAGAAGTTTACGGTGGTGCAATGTACGAAATGTGTGCGTATTGGAGCAACTAAGTGAGGTGAAGGCAAGACGCAGGAAGCGATAATTACGCCGACACACCAGAAACATTATATTTACTTTCGTTTTAAAGCTTACCTACAAGCGTATAGAACGTTTTCCGAAATTATGCATTTTAAGTTTTCAAAATTAAAACGCACTAAAACTTGTACAATTTAAAAGTTTTTTGTGGATTTATCAAAATCCTTTTAACGAGAGCGAGATATCTGGCTCTATAAACGTGTCGGAAAAATACTCTAGTTTCCCATATATATTATGTTTATTAATTCGAAATTTTTTTAAAGTTTAAAAACGGTCCACCGTAAATCGTTGCAACAGTCCGCATAGACGGCCTGATTTTGTTCATCAATTTGAACGAATTTGTGGAACAATTGAACAACTTATGAATACTTGGGCTCCGTGCACGTGTTAGAAAACTCCTTATTTCCAAATTAATCATGTTTATTAATTTAAAAACTATTTTGAAACGAGAAAACGAGGCGCCGCCGTAAACCCCTGCAAGCGCTTGGTTTAAAAGTTAGGCCGCATCAGTTGAAAGAAGGCCGTTTTATAACCAGTTGTTGGGTGCGCGGCGCGTGTGTTCCTTTCGCGGACGAATTCAGCCATCCTCTGAGGTAACCACTGAAGCGGCCTTTTAAAAATCCGCGGGATATTTAAATGACACGATGAGCAGAGCAGAGTTTGCGGGGGCGTGTGCGTGTGTGAGTGGAATGTGCGTATAGGACGCGAGTGCGGGCGCAGCCTGACCCAGATACAGAGTCAGTGACCTTCCAAGGCCTCGCACACGCACCGTCACACGCGCATGCGCCACACTCGCGTCCCGTAATCGTTACATAGTAGTGATCATTACATTGACACGCTTGTCGAGATCGTGTTACGTGCCGAGTTGGGATTATTAGCTTTCGGTTTTTAGAATTTGGCGGGAATTTGACCGTGCGTTCTGAAGGCATTGAGCTTTTCTGTTAGGAGCGTTCGGGGAAATTTTTATTAATGATTCACTCAGGGTTCATTGTTTAAATCTCTCGTATTATTCTTTAAGCGTATTATTTCTTCTTGGCGTATTTTTCTTAGAGGCTACTGACCCAAAAACGAGGTTAAAATCAAATTTGTGAACCAAATATTAAAAAATATTGTTTTAATATCTTATTTAATGTCTATTAAAATCACGAAAGTTAGCGGATCCGTGGTGGATTGGAAACGTATCACTCCAGTTGCGCGGGTCCGATCCCCATAGTCACCACTAAGAATTTGTTAAGTGAATTTTCGGTAATGCCAGGTAAAGGTCGAGGTTGAGTGGTAGAAGGGACTTTGTAGTCCTAACCCTCCTTGTTAATGTTTGCAACTAAATAAAACATTTAAATTGTATGTCTCAAACACGCGCTTAAAAAGGTAAAATTGGGTACATTTCAAAGGGTCTATGAGCATTGAAATACTGTACCAATATTTTTGAAACAGAAGTCCAAGCTTGACAAACTCAACTTTTACCCACTTGACCCGTGCAGTCAAAATATTTTAAAATCCTTTGAGCACCTAGAGTATTTGCAGAATTTGTGCCAAGTTTAACGTTTCTTGAAATAGAGAAAAGAACCGTAACCCGAGCCCATGAGTTAGCTAATCGGTAATAATATTTAGATTTAATTCATTTAACCACTACAACCATCGCTATATTAGTTAAAATTGTATAACTTTATGATAAATTAAACCAAAGACAAATAGTTCCCCAAAGATCGCGCTTTGTTTCACTAAATCACTAAATTACTATTTGAGATGCCGACCACTCTCATGAGGGTATTTTAAGGGAAATATGTGATGAGTGGTAGTAATGAGTTATGAGGTGTAGTCTTGTTACAAACTAAGGCCGACTCTTCCTTAGAATGGGTCATTAATTAATAGCCCAATGACCAATGGAAATACAAGGACCAACGGCTTAACGCGACTTTCGAACCACACAGGTGATTGTCTGATATGTCTAAACGATGGTGGGAGTTGATGCGGGTGTCATCAGATGATCACTGAGACTATCTGAGCCGCTATCATCCTCAAAACCTGACCTCCATGAAGCTGGATTACAGGTCCACGCCACGAGTCCCTGTAAATATATCATTTCTAAGCAGAATATAAATTATTTCAACTGACAAATCGAATAAAACTAAATTTAGTGTTGATACGCTTTAAACGTTGAAAAAGTCCCAATCTTTGTTTTACGAGAGATAGTTAACTGTAATGGTTTGGCACGCACTCGCTGCACATATGAAGTTCTTAACTGCTCTAACATAAATTACGGGTATTTTCGACTTTCTGCATTGCCAAATTCCCCACAATAAATAGAAATGGAATGGTACCTTGCGCTGAACATCTACAGAGACTTTTGTCACATGAGAGATTGCGATTTCATCACCTGAGACAATTCATTAATATTAACAATAGAGAGATTTCAAGAACTTGTTTTGAAGCAGTTGAGTGTTCTTTTAAAATACGTAGAAAAGAATTAAGTTTTAAGAGTGCACATTTCCTGTCGGCCATTTTGGTTTTTGTCCCATAACAACAGTGTAAAAACAAGCATTTTCTAAGACACCTCACGCCTACAATTGTCATTAGATCTTTTTGAAATAGGTTTGGAAATATAACGATGTACTGCAGTGACTTCGCTGACCACTTTTTCAAAAATCTCCTAGTTTCGTAATACAAATGTGTGTAAAGTTAAAACTGCAAAAGTCTCAAAATAGAACTGCCCGGAAAGCCAAAATCTAAACGGATGTAAAGCTCCGTCGGCTGTAATTAATTTTTTGTAAAGTTTTTTGCTGCTCTTGCAATACCTGAGTCAGTAGTAAAATAATCCCGTAAAATGAGCACCGATCCTGATTGCCAGAACACGTTTTGAACATTTTTACAAGACTTTATGAACAAAATTATGTGTACTGTATATGTGTATACTCTCTACAAGTCGCATTTTTGTCCAATTTCCATGAAGTTTAGTACAAATGTTCCTTTTGTAAATCTCTCGGTCAAGTTCGGTAGCCCTTGAAATTGGGCGGAAGTTCCCCTTAGGGAGAATTTTGGTCCAAAAAGTGGGTTCAATTACCTAAAACCAGTACATACCATCCGATTTTGATGGCATTTGAAATAAATATGTATTTTGACAATATCCATCAAATTACTAAAAATACAAAACACATAGAGTCGTTTCAAAATGGTGGCCAAAAAGTGATTTTTCTATAACGGCGTTATGAGTAGTCCAATTTCAATAAAATTTGCAGTAAAAGAACACGCAAGTCTGAAGCCGAATTGCTGTTACCTCCCTTGCATTGAACGGGTGGACCTTTTAAGCTGGGCGCACACAGTTGGATTGGGTTTCGAACCAGAGTCTAGCTAGGGCAGAAGCCTGAGCATGTGTGGCCGACTGCAGGGCTGTCTGTACACTGCGAAGTGCTCAGTAAAGCCCAGCCTTGGCTGTAGCCTCGACGTGGAGAGTTTATGTCTGTTTAACGGTTTCCCCGTGCCTTGATCTTGGTCTTGGCTCTTCAACTGTGACTATGACTAACTCCCCTTTTCTTCTTACGACGTCTTTCCCAATATTTTCTTTGAGAACTGATTTTATTCAAGAACTGTAAATGTTAGTGGTGATTTCTCCTTCTTTCACCTCTGTTTTACATTGCTTGGTTATCAGTAGATTTAATTTGTTAGAGATTAAAATTGGTCTCGTTCTTTCTTCTGGAGTCAAGAGAGACATTTTTACAAAGTTCTCTACTTACGTCTGCCAAAAGTCAGACTTGGTTCAATTAAATGCTATAAAGAACATTTCGACAGTCGATTCTTCCGTCATCACCCCTACCAAAAACCAATAATCAACAAAGAAGCCAATGATCAATTTAAATTACTCTAAACCTCTAAAACCCCCAAAGCTCGGTGGTATAGTGAGTGCTTCGCACAAAATCCCCCCCAAGTTCGATTCCCGGGCTTAGTGATAACTTTTCACGATGGTCACTCCCCGTGGTTCACAAGGTTCGCCGTTGGTTCATTCCATCGGTCGTTGGGCTAATCTGGGGAAGAGTCGGTCCTAGTTTGTAACAAGGCTACACCTCATCATTCATCAAAACACTCAACACACTCACCCTTCACCCCATAACCTTAAAAACCTCTAGGAGTGTTTGGTGTCTCAAATCAAAGTATCAAAGTAAAGTATCAAACTAGAGTTTTCGTGTTCTATTATCCAAACCAACTGCCGTAGAGGGTATTTTTGAACTTTAAGACCCTTTTAGTTATACTTTCATCGGTGTTTTTAAAATTACACCATAAACACAACTGCTTCTTCAACACTCTTCCCACTAATCTTCCATCCTCAACACCTCTTCAGACCACACTACTGGTCAATTACAAAATCTTAACCGAGGAGGAAAGAAGCCACTTGCGTCAGCCCCACGCTAAACAACCCATTAAACCAACAGTTTATTTCTTATCAACAAACCGAGAAACTCCAATATTCCAGAAATGCACAAACCCCTGACGGCGTGACTGCTCGTGAACTCTCACTCTCTGCGGTGACGTAACGCCGTGGCCCAGATACGGGGTAATGGCGTCCCGTCACGCCGCTCAGAGGATTAAAACAAAGACGTAAACCACGACAAACACGACTGACAGATGGTCGAACACAGAGGCGTTATCGGTGACCCTGGGCGAGTGAATGTTTCTAGTAATTACAGACCGATCGTGCTCTTATCGGTAGTTTCAAATATTTTTAAAATGTGAGTTATGTGACGTCCGGTGGCTGTGTGACTGTTGGAAGTCGGTTTTGTGTGAACAGAGAGGTAAAGACGAAAGTCAGGATAATAACTCGTACCTCATAATGGTTGGACAAATCTTCCTCCAACCATTACGTTATGGGAAGTAAAACCAAAGATAATGTCATGGTAAGTAGATTGCTCATGGATGCCGAATGGTTTAGGCAGGAAAATCAACATATTTGCTGCAGCCCAAGCACAGATCTCTCGCCGTTTTTCTCAACCCTTGGCTCGACATGCTCGAATTTATCCGCTGTCAATGACTTAATTATGACCAAATTGTGCGATTTTAGAGAACAAACACATTTGCGCGAGCGACAGTGGCTCTACTTGAGACTTTAAGGAATTCCCTAGCAGCGCCATCTGTGCTTGGCTGTCGAACTATGTTGATTTTGTTGCCTAAACCATGTGACATGGCTATGCGCAATCTACCCGTCATAACATAACTGTTGGTATAACTCAAAACGCACCAGAGATGTGGAAAGAGCAAAAAGAAGTTTCAGTTTAGTTATGAAATGAAAAACGTCCTTATTGGTGGTGAAGTTAGGAATTTAAAGTCCTCGGGGCCACCTTAGAGAAGGCCTGAATTTATCCTCACAAAGAACACATGACACTCCGTATGTAATGGGCCTTCTTTCAACTGGTGCGGCCTAACTGTCAAACCAAACGCTTGCAGAGGTTTTCGGCGGCCCGTGTTTCACCTTTCAAAATAATTCAACATGATATATTTGAAAACTGGAAGATATTTACGACACGTGTATAGAGTCTGATTTCTCATAAATTGTTCAGTAGTTTCACAAGTAAACTTTGAAATTGTCCATTACAGTTGCTCAAAATTCACAGTTGCTGCTCTATTTAATTGGGAATTGCCCAAAAGATTGACGACTTATAGCTGACTGAAAATATACCGTCAAATGCCATATTCTTTTGTCAAACCTATTTGTCCAGTTGCAAAACACTATCGATTCAAATATCATATCCAGCCTACAATATCTTGTTCCCATGCTATAAGGTAGATTGAATTTTAATCTCAAAGTTCCTTGACTGACCACTAGTTAGGCTCGAACAACCACAAAAACAAAGAAAATATTTTCTTACAGGCCTAAATATATTGATGACGCTGTATTTTCTGTTAAATATAAGACAAAATACAAGAACGGGAGTGTCAAAAGCAGAAAGGGGGAGATTTTTAAATTGTGAGTTGAATAACTTAATTGTTAAAAAAAAATACATACAGTATATAAATTCAAGTATGTTTTATGAAATTCTTGAGGTTAACATCACTTGTGACTTCCAGTATTTTGTATTATTATCTACTTTTGAAATTTAAACTATCCAGTTCATTATATTATCTTAAAATTTAAATGCTCCAGGGTTTCATCCAAAATAACCCAGTGTAAACTGTAGAAGCTATGAAAAAATTGCTCAACCCCTTTAATTATTCTACGAAGACAATGTGTATGTATTGTCTTTAGTACATATCTCAACAAAATGAAAAAACCTTTAAAGTTACAATTCTATAAAATGTGTTAGCTTAGAGTGCTTTTGGTCTGTACTACAAACTTCTTTTGAAATGAAATGAATTTTGTTTATTCCATGCACAAATAAGTACAATAACCTTAGCATTGTACTGCATGGTTAATATTCAGAAAAAACTATAGTGTTAGTCTTCCTAGATTTTTCTGACCATTAATATTGTACGCACAACACTGTTTCAAGTCTATAGTCCTCCTTACTCGACACTCTTTGCATAACAATCATGAGCAATTTAGCAAATTCTTTAGTCATTCTTCACTAAGAGTTCACGATCTATTCCCTAAACAAGAGAGAAAATCCCTAAACAATAACAAATGATACGATAACAAATAATCAACACAATGAATGCTCACTATATTCATACGAATGTTATCAAAGACAATTCATGAAATTGCCTTTGATGTTATTCAAGCCCACAAGAAACTTCCTGTTGGTTTAGAAGAGCATTCTTCTATCCATCATAAGAATTACGTTAAATCCGTCCAAACAAATTCATATATCTTCCAAAACTATGGAACATGTCCACAACAATCCTGTCAACTTATCTCGACCCTTATCAGACAACTACAAGTGAAATGTTCAAGTAGTGTCAATGTCCCCACTCGAGGCACATGTGGTCCTGGGCTGGATTATCTGAGGGGTTTTTGCAACTGTCACATGTGAGTTCAGTTTTTGTCTCTCTGATCGCATCTTTGTAGGCTTACTTTATCTTTCGCGGCTACTTCATCAGCTAACCCAGCCGTTACCTTTTTTGTGCAATCATATCATGGCCAACTTAGTCTCAAGGAATTGAAGTGTGCTTTGTTTGGGGTCGCGTGAAGAAAAGAGGAAAGAAGATGAAGATAATGTTTGTGTTTTTCGTCGTTTCTTTTAATTGTTCTCTGCGACATCAACCTTTTGCTTATAACAACTACATAGGATGTTTTACTGTCTTGAGTAAATGGATTGAGGTCTACTCTTATAATATTTTCTGTGAAAATCGATAAACGCCCAAAATTAATTGTATATTTTTTAATTAAAAGTCATTAAATAATTCTGGCATCTTTGCTCGAATGTCTCCAAAGATTAATGTTTGCAACTTTAGTATGTTAAAAAAGGTAAAGTTTGCCTTGTTTAACGAGGCGAAGTTAAGACTACAAAGTCCTCTCTCCACTCAACCTCGACATGTACCTAGCGTCACCGTATTAGTCACATTACAAATTGCAAGAGGTGATCGAACTGTGGGCATCGAACTCGCGCCACCGGAGTGATGAGACCCGGAGTCGCGCGCGATACCAATCCGCCACGGATCTGCTTATGTTAGTGGGTTAGGAGTGTCTATATAGTATTTGCAGCACATAGACACTCTTCTAAGTCCTAACCCATGTCGTATAATTTGGGCTAAGTTTGTCAAAACGCCCACTTTACATTCAATACAGAGGAATTCCAGACGGTTTCCATTCTTAAAGGTTAAATGCTTAAATAATCATTAAGCAATAATCTAAGTTTTCAAAAATGGACACACGTCAAAATCCTCCAACTTCCTACTTGCAACTAAATAATCAGGGGGCCAAAGTGCAGACGGCAGGGTGGGTGATCTTGATGATGGCTTACTTGTCAGCACTCCTGTCAGCTGATTGGTTGATTGTCAGCACTCTCGGAACTGCTGACAGCTGACAAGCAACAGCTGAGGACAGTAGTAAGACAATGTAACTAGGTTAACAAGTAGAGCCAGTGAAAGGTTCTTGCACTAGTCAGCTCTAGAGTGCTTTACATGCCGTTGGATAACTATGAGTTAATGTTCACACCGCGTCCAAACTGCATAATTAGGTTGAGATATTTCGGCCTCGCTTTGGAGTAGCCTACTATCTTCAGTCATTGATTGGCTGAAACACTTCCAGTCAGTGAGGCTTCAGCCAATCAATGACTGAATGGTACGTGAGGCCGAAATATCAACAATCAGTTTCACGTATTGAATCGGATGAACTTGATTATAGTTGTGACACCGGCTGCGAAAGCCTAAGAGTTATATGTATAAGTAGATTTAACGATTATACTAATAATACATGCTGTGTAATTTGAGTAAGTATTGGAAAAGATTTATTTATTTATTTATTTCCACGGCATTCGCCACTTTACAATATGTTCATACATTAATGAGTATACAAAAGAATTTATAAAATTACATGCGTTATACAATGTGTTTAAGAGATTGTCTTAAAAACTAAATAACTGAATAAATAACTCACTATGAGATAACATTAATAAACTATCTAATTATAACAAGAAACGGTAACGGTATAAATTACAAATATATAAATTATAAACAAAACTGGATTCAACAACAACAAGAATTATTAGTGATTAATGATGGATAAATATATAAAAACATAAATAAAACGGTACACAACAACAATAATTTAATTTTGGCATTAAAGAGGGTTTCAGTCGTTTGGATATAGCCTACACTACCACTAAGATTTTACACTATCAAACGAGAGTCATCCGAGAAACCATTTAACAAATTAAACAGATACTAATTTCAACAAAGGAGACAGAATTACACTTTCCGGAAGCTGGCAACCAGTCCTAGAGAAGTCCTTTTGATAGTGCCACAACCAATGAGAACATCGACAGTTGACGCATCCTTGCTTCAATGGACGGTTGGCAGCCCTGCCACCAATAGAATAGCGGACAGCAAGTAGCTCAGTTTCAGCCAATCAGTAACTAAATTCGGTACTTTACAGCGAGACGAAATATCTCAAGTTAATTTGTATGATGTTTTGACGCGGTGTGAACCGGAAAACCAGATTATGATTGTGCATGACAACGGCCGCGAAATCTTAAAAGTTTTGAAAAGAGCATAAAAGATTGAACGAAGTGTTATGAACTTCATAATTTAGATCATAATTTGTGTAAACTATGTAGCTTTTTTATCACTGAAGAAGTTTGAAGACAAAAATATTTGGACCAAACCGGGGCTTGAACTCGGTTGCCGGGCGATTATGCTGACCACTACATCATCCGGCCCAACTATTTATGCCTTCTTGAAACTTCATAATATGAAATATGTTCGGCAAAGTTGTTTAATAGATAGTAATGACAAATTCCTGATTGTCTAATGAGGAAGGAGTAAAGGAGGTATGATATTGAGTGTTAGTGAGTATCAGTGTAATTACTTGATACGTGTCGGTACTCGTTGGTTCACACATAGCAATAACTTTATAAACCGTGACTTTTCAACGCCCAAACAATCGGAGGTATACCAATATATTATTGTATTCTTTATTTCAAACTTTTATTGACCTCCAGGACGGTTATTACAACGGTTGTAACAATATCACAATGCGAATTGCACGTTCTCATCGTATAGTGTTTTCAGTGAATCTATATATTAAATTTTTAATGCTTTTACGAATAATGTTGTATTGTGGCAAGTACTTTAAACCGCATAGCCTATTTTTGACAAAATATAGGAGAAACTTGAAATTTTTGCAAATTTTCCGGGAACTTTTAGGCAAAAAATTGGTCTACAGCAAGGGCTTAAAACCATACAGGTTTTCGTTAATTATCATCGATCCAAATCCAGTAACCCCTCAATGAATAATAGTTAATCCTGGTTCAAGGGTCAAAAATAACAACTAGACGTGGAATATAATTTATTTTGGTCCTTGTACCTACACCTACATGGAAGACTGGAGATTGTCACCTGACACTGATGAATTTATTTACATATTCCATCAGCACGAGAAAGCCATGTTTACGGATTGGATAAAATAACACTAACATTGTCCTATACTGTGGTAAGGTGTTGTTGACTATCATAACAATGTTATGAAACAACGTTATTTTATCATATAATCACCTGACCTAGCCCAATATTTTCTTAGAGTATAACCTTTTTTTATATTCACCTGTCAGGTTCCCACGTAAGGGTTTTAAATTTGACATGTCAAACACTTTGTGTTATGAAGATTTTGGTTGTTATCTAGTTTAAAGATCTGGTGCGTTTGAACTTTTTATAATAGTTTTGAAGAACTGAAACTGAAATTCTCTTTGGTCCCAATTACTTCCTAAGTAAGGAAAAAATATTTGAATGAAAAAGGTCATAGGCAAAGGCTCTAAAATACCATGGCCTGCGGAATGTGTATTAATTTATTTTGGCTTGTAAGCTTAAAGATTAAATTTCGCTTCGTGTGACAAATTGAGAAAAACGTTGTACTTTCTTACCAGTAATGCTCACAAAAGGACGTATTGTGATTATTTTAACGATTAAATTATTTCTAAATTTTACAGAATACGTTTAGAATTTTAGAGAAAGCTTAACCATTTTCTAAGAGACCTTTTAGCGATCTTCTTGCTTGTATCTCAAACTAAATGTTGGACCACAATGATCAAATGAACTAAATCGTCATAAAACCAGGTTGTTCCGTTTGAATTTCAAAGTTGTCCGTCATATTTAAGAATGACGACAGTCCTGAAAGATGTCTTACATAAATTCAATTTGACAAACCTATGTTCAAACAGTTAAGCTATAGTCCGCATTGAAGATGTCTAAAAGTTAAGAAACTCCAAGATCCCAATGATGTTGATCACCCTGTTGGCTCTACCGTTCGTTCTTTGTTATCAGCATCAGATTTCACCCCTCGAAGTTCCTCCTTTAAGGTTGAAGTTCCCCTTATATCAGTGTCTTTTGGGGAAGTCCATAGCTCAGTGGTACATCACACAAATCAACCGGGTTCAATTCGGGCGCAGTGATAACTTTCACGATGGTCACTCCCCGTGGTTCGAACCCACGCTAAGTCATTGGGCTATTAACTAATGACCCAATCTGGGGAACAGTCGGCCCTAGTTTCTAACAAGACTACACCTCATCATCCATAAAAACACTCATCACACTCACAATCATTCCATATTCAGCTTAAAATACCCTTTAAGAGTGGTCGGTGTCTCAAAGCAAAAAAATTATCGAAAGTCTTCTGTACTTATTGGCTGCAGGCATAACTCTCGGTGTGCCAAAGTGGCGGCGCGAACAGCGGAAGCCGACGCAAGTGAAATGAATGGCTTGTAGACGCAGACAGACACTGATAACAGGAGAGTGAGTTATCACAGGGCTCAAGAGGAAGTGAGTGAACAGCTGATGAGTTCAGAGACCGGATACGGTCATCAGCAGGGCCGGAACCGCAGACTTCACTGAACGCATGCGCGAGCTTACTTTGCGCAGAGTTGGGTTTAGGACGTGAAGTATACTTATTTACTTGATACTTGTCCTCTTCATCGTTGACCGAAGATTTTCAGATAGATTGTGTCAATTTTACAGTAGAGGTAGCAATGGCAAAAATCATCGCTGGTCAATAGGATAGTATCTATAGCAAACTCTAGTCTATATATTTGACTAATTTAACTATACTAATAAATAATTTACATGCTGGGCGGAAAATTTAAAGTTACAAAGGCTGCGGTCTCCAAACCGTACTGTAATAAGTGTTACCAAAGACTAATGGACGGTTGAGAGTTCGTTTATCTGTGGTGTTAATGACAGATCAATATATTGGTTGAAGTGGATAAGAAGTTGATTTTCCAAATTTTGTTTTATTTTGGTTTCGTAGTTTCTAGCCGCTTTTGTTTTGGTGGCTTCGTTATCTTTTTTAATTTACACGATCATATTTTTTTAACAAGGTTTTAAATGGGACAGTGGAGTAACAATAGTAATAACATTTTGTCATGAAACATGCCACTGGCCATGATTTTGTGAAGTTATAGTCTTGGAGTGCATCGCTGCAGTTTCACACGGAAACAAGTGTCAATAACAACTCAAATTTGTCATTTCAAATATCATGGGTTAGGGATTCAAAAAGGGCTACTATCCATTTCAAATTTTAGCTACTTAAAACCTAATTTGGGTGAACATTTAAGCTCGGACAGCCGTAAATTCATGAGTAAATTAATTTTTTTACTTGTATAGTAAACATAGCTTTACTGTGAGCTTTACTATATAAAATAGTAAACATGTTTTATTTCTAACTCAAGCACTAAAAATTATCTTTGGAGGAAACCTCTCATTAAGAACGAAAATACCACACTCAAGTACCTCTTAAAATATCTACGCAGCACTAAATCTACACCAAAACTACCAACAAAGATTCTCAAAATAACGTCACAGGTAACTATTATTAAAAACACACACAGATCACACCACACATTATCAGCTGGCAACAACAATCAGGTGATTAGATATATAAATGTGGCGTATTTACAATCAGCTGCTGTTGGCCGTGAACTTGAGTGGCAGAGTAAATAAACAGATGCACTTCTCTGTGAGGTTATCTGTGGGATGATAGGCAGTCACGTTCTTCAGAGGAAATCACCTAAACGCAGAGTACTTTCAAGTTAAATAATAATCTTATGTAAGTTAACAGAGCTGCATGCTGGACATTCACTAAATCACTATTTGAGATGCCGACCACTCTCATGAGGGTATTTTAAGGCAAATATGTGGTGAAGGATGAGTGTGATGAGTGGTAGTAATGAGTTATGAGGTGTAGTCTTGTTACAAACTAAATCCGACTCTTCTTTAGAATGGGCTATAATTAATATACCAATGACCAATGGTAATACAAGGACCAACGGCTTAACGTGACTTCCGAACCCCGCAGGTGATGGTCTGATATGTCTAAGGATGGTGGGAGTTGATGCGGGTATCATCAGATGATCACTGAGACTATCTGAGCCGCTTTAGACCTATATCATCCTCAAAACCTGTCCTACGTGAAAATGGATTACAGGACCACGCCACGAGTCCCAGTCATGTGATTGTATATACTGATTAACAGATATTTTCAGCAGGTTGTGTATGTAACTTGCGAAGATATAGGTTTTTGCAATTAGCTACATCCAATTTAAGTGTGTATTCATTTTCTTTAGAAACTCTGCATATATCAAATTGTATTCTATATAACTGTGACTAATTCAATTGTATCAGTCAAAAAACAAGCAGCGCTAAAGCGCCGCTGGCATGAGTGAATCGAATTTCTTTTGCTATTTGTTACTCTAATTCGCTCCTCTCACTGCCTCGTTTCGTCTTCGGTATCAGACTTACGTGTTTCATTACTGCAAGTTTAATTTAATATAATGAAAGGAAAACGTATTTCAAATTTCATTAAAATCGGACTACTCATAATAAGTCACTTTTTTGCCCGCTACTTTGAAACGCCTCAATGAATTTTCATAATCTTTAGTCTATTGATGGATACTATCAAAATACATAATTATGTTCAAATTTATGTTCAAAATCGGATGACATTTACTGTTTTTAGATCATTAAAACAATTTTTTACCAAAACTCCCCAAAAGGGTATTTTCGGTAGACCGTTTTGCTGGCTAACTTGGCCGAAATATTTACAGAAGGAACATTTGTACCAAATTTCATGAAAATAGGACAAAAATGCAAATTGTGAAGAGTACACTTATATTTATTTATGTATATAAAGTTTTGAAAAATGTATTCCAAAGTGTTCTGGTAGTCAGGATCGGTGCTCATTTCATGGTCCCGGGTCTGGGTCTTACCATGAGAACGGCATGAATATCTTATTTTTCAACCCAAACTATGTTTGAATTTTTTTAACGAAACTGATTAATAAAAACTATCATAATCGCAACATAACGCAAATTTTGAGTTTTCCGTTGAAAAAGTGGGACGAGGCGGAGAACTGCAGACTGCAGCAGAGGAGGGTCGCGAATATTCGCGCGCGAGCCAGTCGCAATCTAGAAATAGCAAAACAGCTTCCCAAGGCCGCTCAGCTGATCGCAGAGCTTCCGGTGGAATTGGCAACACTGCGCCAAGTTCAAGGTCACCCTCCTGACCCATTTCTACCACTCTCGCAACACGAAAACATTGCACTCTTCTCCCGTTTGTGGACTCTGATTAAGTTATTAAAAGCAGTTGAGAGGAGGATGCTGGTGTGAATAGTGATGAAAACGACAGGGGACAAGAGTAATTCGGTAGGTAAGAAACAAGGTTAGAATTACACATGCTGAAAATTAGGTGAGTTAAGTTTTGCACCAGCAAGGGAAAAACTAAAGGAACTAGTCCCTCTAAAAAGGAAAACTTCAACAAGTAAGCAAATGATTACGCTAAGAAATGCATAAAGTGCAAACATTATAAAGATAAAACATTCTTATGATTACAATGGGTTTAAAGTTTAAACTAATGACGTACACTATAAGCAGAAAAGAATTTTGCAGATGACAGTGCAAAGAACAACAGCGTACACTAAATCGCAAATGTTTGAATTACGTTTTATCATCAATGAATGAAAATATTTACAAGTAATCTAGAAACTTGCATACAGACATTTTTCCAAGATATAACGTTAGGATATTTTTACTTTTTCTAATGGTTATGACCAAAATTAAAAACATGGTTCATTAAAATTACTTTTTTAAAATCAATGTTATATAATTATGGTTAGCAATAAAATGGTATGTTATTACGTTTTTGGCACCTTCAGTCAGAACTATTAGCTTACAGATAAAATGTGTGTTGATAGAGACACCATGTGTAGAAGGAATAAGGGAAAATATCAAAATCCTATACAAAACCTACTAAAAAAGTTCAAACATCTGATGAATGGACCAAGTGTGACTTTTGGCATATCAACCAGACCAAGATGGCGGTTTCCACCAATATATCTTGGTCTGGCAGAACAGGTGTTGTTAATTTTTGATATACAATTATGTTAAATACTTTTTCCGAAGTTTCATCGAAATCGGATCAAAAATGCAGTTTTAAGAATAAAACCGGTTTTTATGGTTAATTCCCACACCCCCAAAGGAACTACCGGTTTTGTTGATTTTGCAGATTAACAAACTATCTAGGCCTACTTTTCCTTGATACTATCCAAGCAGAACCAGATCATTAATCACCAAAATCAGTCAATCACCAACAACCGGAAGTACCTTTGGAAAGGAAGGGTTTACCCCAAAAATAGAACCAACACATCATAAAAAACATCATAAAACCCCCAGAACAAGTTTTAAGGCCAGGCTCTACCCACGCCATCTTGGATTTATTCTCCATAAGCTCAATGTAAACTTAACTATTTATACCGATTTTTTCTTCACTAGTTGACAAAAACTGTTGAAATAATTGGTGTTACTGTATTTGAACAATACAGTTATTAAGAATGTGTTTCTGTTTCGTTGAACAATTACAGGGAATAATTTTGCATATAACCTTCGTATTGATTTCAAAAGTGATTATTTTAATGAAGTTTTGACTCTTTTAGTAATAATAACATGATAGAGTTCATAAGATTTAGTATAAAACGAACCTCAGTAAAACCGAATAAAATTTATAGAAAAATACTGGTATAAAACAAATTAATACACGTCATCCATATAACTGCATAGGCAAACACTCAAGGTCACTAAATCACTAAATCACTGAGATTCGAGATGCCGATTCCACTACATGGTATTTAAAAGTGTGAAGGATGATGATGAGTGGTAGTAATGAAAGTTAGGTGTAGTCTTGTCAAACCAGGCCGACTCTTCCTTAGAATGGGTCATTAATCAATACACGACCAATGGAAATACAAGGACCAACGGTTCTTGACTTCGAACCACGCAGTGATGGTCTATATGTCTAAACGATGGTGGAGTTGATGCGGTGTCATCAGATGATCACGAAAGACTATCTGCCGATTATACCATATTCTCCCGACCTCCATGAAGTTGATTACAGGACCACGCCACGAGTCCCAGTCAAAAAAACAACCATAAAAATGGTTCTTTATGGGTCAAAAAAAACAAAAATGCAATGACAGTTACTGCGTTTGCAGTCGGTTGAACACATGCTCGACTGCAGACTGCAGAGCTGCAGAGTGCACAGCGTAGGCCGGCTTTGCAGCTGCACACTGCACACTGCAGGCTAGGCGCGCTGTATTTAATAACCTTGATTTGCTCCAAGGTCAACTCTGCGTGTACTTCACCCAGTGCCACGGTTCTATCCATCATACGCTTCCTCAGATGCTTATCACACATACACATACTTCGCACTAATTGTTCAAGGTCGTTGAGATATCATCGAGGAATAGAGGATGACATTAATCATACAAATCGAGTAATTGAACGTAACTTCAAGCGTTTTTTCTGACTGAATTTTACACTCACTTCATAGCCGATGCGTAGTCACAAGCGCTACCGTGAATCCTAGCGAATTTTCAATAACGGGGTGTAAAATACACCGGAATTGCTGTTTTTTGGGGGAGTATGTTCTCCTGAATCATAAAATCTTGCTGTTACATAACAAAATATAAAGTTTTGCCATTTCACTCAGGAGGTGTTTGACATTTGACTGGGACTCGTGGCGTGGTCCTGTAATCCAGCTTCATGGAGGTCAGGTTTTGAGGATGATATAGGTCTAAAGCGGCTCAAATAGTCTCAGTGATCATCTGTTGATACCCACATCAACTCCCACCATCGTTTATACATATAAGACCATCA
This sequence comes from Matsumurasca onukii, assembly GCA_018831715.1. Lineage (NCBI taxonomy): Eukaryota > Metazoa > Arthropoda > Insecta > Hemiptera > Cicadellidae > Matsumurasca > Matsumurasca onukii. The sequence goes on along the minus strand of CM032063.1, from coordinate 4,150,688 downwards.
CCTGCGTGGTTCGGAAGTCACGTCCGTTGGTCCTTGTATTTCCATTGGTCATTGGGCTATTAATTAATGACCTCTAGGAAGAGTCGGCCTTAGTTTGTAACAAGACTACACCTCATAACTCATTACTACCACTCATCACACTCATCCTTCACCACATATTTGCCTCAAAATACCCTCATGAGAGTGGTCGGCATCTCAAATAGTGATTTAGTGTTGGAAGCTTAAAACTGAAAGAGTTTTGTTCTACGACGTTTCGTTCAAACAATAGAGTTCAAAATACACATTTTCGAAAATTCTAACTAAATTTACTCGAGTATAGAATTTTTTTTATCTCGCTAAAAAAACCTCATCGAGAGACGATAATGTAGCATTTTTTTACCGTCTATGCTTATCGTTATCATATCTACTTGCACTAATTGTTCAAGGTCGTTGAGATATCATCGAGGAATAGAGGATGACATTAATCATACAAATCGAGTAATTAAACGTAACTTCAAGAGCTTTTTTGGTGAAGTTGTTACGTTTATTTGTAACAATAATTGTACTTTTAAAATTAGAAAACGAAAACATAAGCCAATACTTTCAAGCATTTAACTTGCCTTTTTTACGAATTATACTGTTAAAAAACGTTTGAAACATCGTGTTGTCGGATCCGTGGCGGATTGGTATCGCGCGCGACTCCGGAGCTCATCAGTCTGCGGGTTCAATCCCCGCAGTCACCACTTACAATTTGTGATGTGATTATACGGTGACGCTAGGTAAAGGTCGAGGTTGAGTGGTGGAGAGGACTTTGTAGTCCTAACTTCGCCTCGTTAAACAAGACAAACTTCACCTTTTTTTGTTCATTGCCTTTATTGAATCCAGTAAAACACGGGTATATGCCAATTGTCATGTCACACCAGTAGTATTTTATGATCTGTAATCATATTGTTCCAAAAGCGCCTATAGGACATTCTCCAGGGAAGGGGGTCAACATACCGGGGTCCGAGGCCCAACTCTGGAAACATTTGAAAGAAATATATCCCACGAAACACGTTTTTGTGGATGAATAATTTATCTCATTCATCTCAATTTATCAATCTTTCTAAATTAGCCAAAAAATAAGAATATTAATTTATTGTAAAACTTTTCTCCTAACCGTGTATAATATTCTTATCTAACCACTAGACGATCTACTAGATCAAGCTAAAACCTAAAGAAGAGCTTCCCAAAATGATGATTTTTTCCTGTCACTTATGAATGATTCCTCTACGTAGTGATGCATCAATGCTGTACCGAATATAATATTATGATAAGTAGATTGCGCATAGATGCCACATGGCTGAGAAAGGAAAATCAACATAGTTGCGGCAGCCCAATCACAGATAGCGCTGCGAGGGAATTCTTTCAATAGCCTCAAGTAGAGCCACTGACGCACGCGCAAATTCGTTCGTTCTCATAATCGCACGATTTGGTAATCGACATCGGACAAACTCGAGCATGTGGTGCCGAGGAGGGAGAAAGACGGTGAGAGACAGCGCTATCTGTGCTTGCTGCCGAACTAAGTTGATTTTGCTGCTTCAACCAAGTGGCATGTATGCGCAATCTACTTATCATAACATTATCTTTGGCTGTACGCAGCGAGAGACAGAGGGCGGTGGCGTAGCCAATGGAAAACTACTGGAGCTATTTCAATTAAATGTGCGACCGCACTAGTGTATTAGTTTCTTTTGTCTAACCCTGGCCGTCTACTGTTCGACCTTGGATCATTGTCAAGGTCACTGTCACAGAGACTGCCAGGCTCCTAGATACACAATATTCATCTCCTATTCAACTTGCTATCGAACTAGAAACAAAATAATTGTTTGAATTTTCCTTTGCTTGCAGTAAGAAAAGTTTAAGAATGGTTTCATAAATGACTCCCTTGAATATTCTAGCCAATCCCTACCACCGTGATTTTACGTACGTGTTGAACTGTAAAGTGTTAAACTCCTCCCCTACTCCCGGGAATTCCTTATGCGACACTTTAATTAAAACACATATTAAGAATGTAATAAAACAAATATCAAGAATTTTAGATTTTTCTTGAATTTGAGAACTAGTGAACAATACTTTGGTAGTAGTTTGGTTCTAAAGTATCATTTGGGAGTACACGCACATAAAACTATGGAGTAATTTCTTTAAATTATGATATCTATTAGTTAGTATAATATATTTTTAAAATTCCCGTAAACTTATCAGTGCAATGTTATTAAATCGGCCATCCATCATTTGTGTAAGCCTATATACTCAATAAATTTATACATCTTTAAATACTGTATTTCCAAAATAATTAACCACAAAAAATACCATCCGTATGTTCTGTAGATTTACGTCACGGTTTTTTCTTAGTTAAAAAGGTTTGATTTTATAAGCCGAAATCTCGTTAAAACTTCTATGATCTGTTTCTTTCGGTCTCCATCATGTCAAAACATCTTCATAATCAGCTTGAAATAGTTCGGCCCCGCTTTGGAGTACTATCTTCAGTCACTGATTGGCCAAAGCTACTTGCTGTCTGCTATCCTATTGGTCACAGGGCTCCCAATCGTCCATTGGAGCAGGGGTACCAACCGTCGATGTTCTCTTGGCTGTGATACTATCGAAAAGACTTCTTCAAGGCTGGTTGCCAGCTTCTTGAAAGTTTAATTCTGTCCGCTTTGTTTAACTCGCTATCATGATTATCATTACAAGTACTAGTATTATTTCCACACAAACAATCCGGAGCAAAACATAAACTCAATTTTTGGTGACGTGGTGAAAAAAGGTAAAGTTTGTCTTGTTTAACGAGGCGAAGTTAGGACTACAAAGTCCTCTCTACCACTCAACCTCGACCTTTACCTAGCGTCAACGTATAGTCACATTACAAAAGAGATAGTAACTGAAGTGATAGTACCTTTGAACTGCTTTTTTCAAAGGTAAAATCACCCAGATCCTTTCTTCTTGGTTGAAAGATGAGTCCCCTCCTCTCAAATCTTGCCCTAAATCCGCCCCTCGCCATCAATCAAAGCAGCCACGTCAGTCAGGGTTGGTTGAATGAAGGTAAACACAGCCTACCTTGGCCCAGTGTCAACTTACTCTGTGTTCTCGACGCTGTACGCACTCGTGGTTGTGGTCGTGGTCGTGGATGCGGATGGTACTACCGCCTTTCCCCGGCTGGCAACCGTCCAACCATTGTCACAGCGACCGCGTCGCTTCACGAGTATTTATAGACCACCGAGTTTGTGGTTGATGATTTATGTCTGTTTTATCGACAGAAAGGTGTACGCTACCAGCAGCTGCAAATTTTACCTTTTTGTGGTGGTTTATGTTTACGAGGAACTCTCTAACCTAAACTATAATCGGTTCTTCCGGTTCAAAACGCGTCAAAACATAAATAATATTACTGAAGATAAAATGTTTGGACCGTACCGGGACTCGAACCCGGGTCTCTCACTTGGTGATTATGTTGACTACTACACCATCCGGCCCACCTATTTGTGCCTTCAAATTTAAAGAAGTACTTAAATCTGCATGTTTATCCGAAACATGTGACTGTCAACAACGTTTTAAATTAACAAGCCTAGAAAAATTACAAACAGAATTTAAGGGCTATGTCAAATTACTAATTATGGATCTTAGTTTGTATTAACGCTAAATAGGTGATTTATTACTAAAGAAATTTGAATACAAAATGTGTGGACCGAACCGGGACTCGAACCCGGGTCTCTCACTCCAGACCTGCTCAACGACTAGAGTTTTATATCAGGAAGAGGTTTGTCGGAACACATCTTACATACCATATATACAAGGGGCAACTGACCAAATAGGCGGAATCCCATACAAACATAACATAAAGACGGTTTTCAAGCCAGCTAGTATATTGATGAACTGTTTGAGACCTGCGAAGGACCAGATAATACAGTACACGCTGAGAGTCTACGAAATTCCTTGCAGTTTCGGTGTGGTGTATAGGCTATAAGTTCTCGTTGAAATTAATTTTTTAGTCTCGACATCGGACAAACTCGAGTGGGAGGAACACGGTGAGAGACGGCAGCGTTATTTGTGCTTGGTCTGCCGAACTATGTTGATTTAGCTGCTTCAACCATTTGGCATCCATGCGCAATCTACATACCATAACATTATCTTTGGTACAACGTATTATTGAAATTTGAAATAGCTAGTAATCAACAACTGTACCACTTATAATTTCAATGCGTATTTCCGTATAAATAACTACATAAACAAACCGTATTTCATTGTTCCAGGTTCCCACTTCCACAAAGCTAGGATAAAGAAAGCAGCTGCGTTTTCCGCATAAAGTCAAGGTTCCTCGACGACCTTGACAACACAGAGTATCATGAGTGGAAGCTGGTCACAGCTGATACCGTATCCTCCACTGGCACAGTACCAGCATCACCAATCAAATCAGCTGATCTACACACCAACATGTGACCTTGATCACTACCAAGGTCGACTCACTACCGAGCATATAATCACCAATGTTTACCTATTGTATTTGTTATCAGTGGGCAGTGTGTCCCACTCCGTAGTGCAGAATGGGCTGTGATGAAAGCAGCAGGGTGAATCATCCTGCGGGATAAGTTGTGAATGGACTTTAGAGTCTTTCCGGTGAAGGTCATAGAAGAGGTCCAGAATAGTTTAATCTGTTTAAAAGAATGAACGATTATTTACCCTCTAGGAGTGGTCGGTGTCTAAAAATCAAAGTATCAAAGTACAAAATGTTTCCGGGGGAGAGCCCCTGGGTCCTTCCGTGGGTTCCGTGGGGGTTCCGTGCTCTGTTGGTATCTACCCCAGCAGCTTTTGAATATTTCGTGAATAGAGAACTAAATAGCTTATACAGGGTCAGGCAAAAGTGTGGAAACGCCTTTATATTAACCAGTTTTTTCAGCGCAACCGAAATTGGTACATTTTATTAGAGGAAACAAATGACACTTTGCCCCAGTTTTCAAAATGGGGATTGGGGTAGCCGCATAATTTTCATAGGGAAGCCCCATCAAGTGTCACCTTATTGTGAAGGTCTTAGAAAATGTTGACGAATGTTGAAAACTAGACGTTCTTATCTTAACCCAAAAATAAATAGCACAGATTTGTATTATGCGAAAGTGTGAAAACACCGTTATAACTTTTTAACCAGTTTTTCAGCGCAACCAAACTCGGTACATACTATTAAAATTATCAACAGTATCTTTTAATGCATATTGACACTTTGCCCATGTTTTCAAAATGGGTGATTTGGGGGTTGGAAAATGTGAAATGGCACATAGATACAGAAATCTTCATGTTTGGATTTAAAAAAGATGTAAACGTCAATTGTATGTGTTTGGTTTTAATCCTAACGCTGTTCTCATAGAAAGGGTTCTACAGTAGTAAACCTATACTTGTTTATATAATGCTTAGCTCATGTCTTTTACTCACAACATATCTACACAATACACAATCCATGTTTACTCTTCTCGTGGGTAGAGATGTCCCACAGACTCTCGTCATATTGAAAACTACGCCAATCTTTGTTACGAAAGCATCCGTGAGTCATCTTTCAATGGCCTGGAGGAGTTGGAAATGTTGAATAAAATTTTAAAACCATATTCTAAGACGCGTCTCAATCGTTGTTTATTAAATTCGTAATCGCTGAGGGTTTCAAATCCTGTAATTTCCTAAATTTTAATATATTTTTTTGCTCTCTACACCAAATACCTCCAGAATGTATATTGTGTCTTAATTATGGTTTTTTGGGAGTACACATAAAAACAGTCCTGGTCCTTAACTATGTGCCTGCGATGGGAATCGAGCCCACGACTGGGACTCTTGGCGTGGTCCTGTAATCCAGCTTCATGGAGGTCAGGTTTTGAGGATGATATAGGTCTAAAGCGGGTCAGATAGTCTCAGTGATCATCTGATGATCCCGCATCAACTCCCACCATCGTTTAGACATATCAGACCATCACCTGCGTGGTTCGAAAGTCACGTTAAGCCTTAGTTTGTAACAAGACTACACCTCATAACTCATTACTACCATTCATCACCACATATTTGCCTTAAAATACCCTCTTGAGAGTGGTCGGCATCTCAAATAGTGAATAGTGATTTAGTGATTTAGACCCCTTTACATCAGGCAATTTAACTCTCAACAGGCTGTTAACAAAAACTTTGTTTATTGGACCAAATGAACACTCTAATGGGTATATGGTTGACAAAATATAGGCTACAATTTAATATGCGAACGAAGAGAGTTAATACGAATCTGGAGAACAATAGGAAGTAGTTTGGAAGTTTCACTTTAATTAAAAAAAGTACCACAACATTCGGGGTGGATTGGACGAAATCGACCTTTCTACCAATAATATAAATACTGTCATTAATTGTTCATCAAACATGTTAGTTTTGGAAAAAGGTGTATACCGTTTATAAATAAATAAATAATTAGACTTTGCATATCAAAAGTAAAATTGCCATGAAAGAATTTAATGACTTCAAAACTCTAGGAATCTAGTTGTTACCTCCGTATCTTACATTATATAATCTTATCTTTACATCAAAACCTTTCTGCTACGAAATAATTATTTAAATTCAAAGACATATCGTCTTTGAATAGTATTATGTAGTTCCGTGTACTTTTCCCTAATGTTGTCTACTCATTCTTCTATCAGCCGCCGGCCTTGGTGAGACATCAATAACAACATTGCTAGAACGGAACTGCTCTAGGCTCTAGAAACTTCCTCACAATCCCGGAATAAACCGTTCATATTCAAGCAAACAATCACTTTCTACACAAATGTTAAACATAATTGAAATTCACACATGTTACATAATTTTTATAAATTTTAATTACAGGATATTTTACAGAACATTATTTATAGAGACCGAACTTTGCAATTACATTTGTTGCGACCAAAAGCACGGACAATTTTTGGAGTCCCATTTTAAAGCTAGATAACACAGGGGTAGAATTGTTACTGGTCTTTTTATGGTAAGTATTTTTTTCATTAGCTATACAAAACTGGCATAATCTTAAAACTAAATGCTCGACATGCTATTGAGTATGACATACTTTATACGTCTTAAACAGGTTTGCAACCATTCCTAAACATTCTTGAGGATTGATTTCGATTAAAAGTGGTGTTATGTTTTCATTCTAATTTTGAATACTTTGACATAGTGCCCGAAACTTTTCCTTTAGTGTGTGAGTCCGCAATAAATCTTCAAAAAGTGAAAGATCAGGACTTCCTTTTTTTGAATATATATAATAATCCTACTGATGCTTGTTTGTGGGGAACACTAAAGAAAAAGTGTTTCAGGCCATCACCTCAAAGTATTCAAAATCTGAAGCAAAACATAACATCAGTTCTGGATATCATTCCACGAGAATGTACAGGAATAGTTACAAAACCAGTTAAGACGTATAACATATATCATACTAAAAGGCGGAAAACATGTCGAGCATTTAGTTTTAAGATAAAGTAATAGTTTTGCAAAGGTTATAAAAGAAAAATTTACCATAAAATGACAAGTACCTTTTTTTGACCACGCTGTATTACACCAGCTGCAGTTCCTACATAACCAACGACGACTATCAAAGTGCAGTTCCTTCTTGCTTGTCAGGACCTGACTGTTTGCTACATTGTTTGCTAGGTTTATTTCTTGTTTGCTAGGCTTGTAGTAGCCTGTCTCTATATTCTCATATCTTCAATCAGGCTTAGTTGTGTCGTTATCTAAAGCCTGGATTCAACTTCCATGAGCTCCCGTAGGCTCGTCCATCTCTCAGTGGCTTTTATGGAATATGATGTCTTGGTGAAATCATCAGCGTAAGCTGACCAGTCAACAGTCACACACAACTAAATAACCTTATTTTTCTCCTTCTTAAAATTATTAAAATGTTATAAAAGCTAGCCTAGAAAACAATATAACATGTACAATAACTTTACGAAATTAAAAACCAATAAAGAAATCAAGCACGTCCATGGCCGAAACAGACGTACACTGACTGACGCCTGGCTAGCCTTGGCTGGCTTGGATCAGCGGACGACCAATCACAGCAATGATTAATTGTAAAAGAACACACAAAAATACCTACACGATGAATCACGAAGACTCATAATATGCCTGATTATAGGCAGTATTCAAACCTCAGAAATTGTACCACAGTCAAACAACAAACCTCCTTTGGCTTTTCTGGAACACGAAATAACCACCCTCCTCCAACGACCTATAATGAACCTTTGTCCTTACAAGCAAAAGATTAGAACTTCGATACTTGCTAGTAGTCTAGGTTATGAAGAATACGAAAACTATAGGTTCAGCTGAATTGCCAAAAATATATAATCTAGTTCTTCTGGTTCACACTGCGTCCAAACTTCATACTTAGGTTGACATATTTTGGTCTCGCCGTGGAGTACCATCTTCAGTGATTGGCTGAAACTTCTGAATCTTCAGTTTCAGCCAATCAGTGACTGAAGATGGTACTTCACAGTGAGGCCGAAATATCTCAACCTAATTATGAAGTTTGGCTGCGGTGTGAACCGGAAGAACTAGATTATAATTGTTTCACCGGCCGTGAAAGTCTAAGAGTTAAGTTTACCTAAATATATACTCAATCTCGTAAAAATCCCTGATTTGCCTACATTGAAAGGAGGATATTATTTGTAACCGGAGAACCTGAAGATGTTCCATTCCGATGGGTAAGTGTTTCGGTTTCTAAATTCACCAAAGTCAGATACGGATTGGTTTGAGGTCCGCCCAGGGAGAAAGTGAGCTTCGGCTCGCCCACCTTGCGCCCGCACGCACACTCACACACTGCCAAATTTCACTTTTTACCCCTTCCTTTCTACGGTGACAAAAATACCGTTAAGTGGCAGAACCATGCGTTTGTTGTAGCACTAAGTTCTTAAATGGTTCATGCCCAAGTTTCTAGTATTCAACCTCTTCAGTTGCGGAGTGATTTTAAAAGCAGTTTGTATAGTTGCAAATCGGTTTCGTCCAGTAAATTGATAAACGTAGAAAAAGAAAGAAGTGCATTTAACATAAACCAGTTACATGTACTAAAAAATCTACTTTGAAGAGCCTATGCCCCTTTTAAGGAATACAAACGTTCAAACGTAGGGGAGGTTCGTTAACCAGAAAGTAACCTTTTGGGAGGAGGGTTCCTCCTTAAAGGACGTATTTTTAGCGCTCCATGTCTACGCATCGGCAATGTTCTATATACAAGCCAACCTGAAATAATATTCAAAATTCACACCCCACAACCTCTTGTACCAGAGATCCTTCCTCGATTCACAACATCCTACCCGTACGTAGTATGATGAACTGTGCAAATTTACCACCTCCTGATGCATATCCAACAGACAACCAACTGTACGTGTTACGCACTATATGCACACATGATACGGGCCAAGTGCGACCCCCGGTGTCAAGTTCCGCCTTGCCAATTTCCCCGCCAGGAATATGACACAGTGAAAGTGTACTTATTAGTCCTAACAATAGCTCACTCACTCCACTTCACTTTCAGATTGTGTCCCCGCCCTTGACGTTCATAAGTGCCGTCCGTAGTAACTCGTAACGGGTGTGAGAATCGGTGACGTACTCATGACACCTATCCCTAGGTGTCTTTAGTCCTGACAAAGGCCTTCGATTGTGTTTATCATCCTAAATTTCTCGATAAACATGTATGGAATTCGAGGATCCTCTTACAATTTGGTAAAGACCTACCTGAGTAACGGAAGTCAACAAGTACAAAAAAATATATATCATCGAATGTTTTTGATCTTAACTGTGGGGTCCCTCAAGGATCCATTCTTGGTTCTGCATTATTCATTTATCCAGGCGTCCCATAAGTAAAGTGCCAAACTCTGGGAAAAGGTTATATGGGTCAAAATGAACAGAAAATTAAGTATAAAATTTTACAAAAACCGGTAGTTAATCAGATATTTGCCATTTTATATTTTCACTAATTATTTATTATCTCCCACACCATTCATCGGATTTGACTCAAACTTAACATAAATTTGTATCTAAGTAAGACCATTTAGGGGAAAAATTACCAGCATGATCTAACTTATCATTTTTAAACGGTGGCTATTTTGTGGTATTTTTAGGGAATTTTTGGCGTTACACCTTAAATAGCGAATAAACGGTGAGTTTTACGATAAAACGTAAAGAATATCAATTTTGTAGAAAATTTTATTACCTAACTATGACACCAAGGTCAAAGAAATCGATTAAGAATCAACAAAGTTAGTGGAAACCGTGGCAAACATCAAGATAATAAGGTGGAAAGTTGTCTGTTTTCAGCCAGAGTAAAAGCCAGAGTCTGACCCATATAACCTTTTCCCAGAGTCTAATTTTTACTTACGGGACACTCCTGTATATTAATAAATGAACATACATTTATTTTGGTAATATAATGAATAATTGAAATATTTTTCAACAATACGCTGATGACACAACTCTGACTTCCGAGTGCAGACATCGTTGATCCATACATTTTGGAGAAATTTTCATGTAAATTTGAAGTCAGCCTGTCTTGGAAATTGTTCTTGAAATATTTGCAGCGCCGACTTCAAATTTACAGGAATTTCTACAAAATTCTGGTTTCTTTGCTACGTTCACAACGTTTCCCAGTAAAATATGGTCTTTTGAGAATCCAAGTTAGGTAATATCACCCGTTCAAAATTTACAAAATTTATGTTTTGGGTTTGAAAAACTTTTCCATAGCTGTTAATGTTTACCTAACAAATAAATACTGATTACCAATAACAAATCTAAAGGTAACTATTGCTTCTATGGTCTTTAAACTGGAGTTAAAGTATTCAAATTGTAAAAATTAATTAAACCGTACAATTAGGTTATATTTATAGCCTAACACTTTTATGAAATACGTTCATAGCAGTCTAGAGTATCTGATGATGACATAGTTTATGATAGCTTTAAACAAATTAATTACTTGTTTAGTTTTTAAAATTTAACTACTATTACTGTTATGAAATATCCGTACTACCACAGATTACATTTTTGTTCAATGCGCTGCACCCTTTAAAAAAAACAGTATAAATATTTTCTAGAAAATTTGTTATTCTGACTTTTAGGCCAGTTTAGAGAAAACTACCTCAACGTTTCGCAGTTGGGAAACCCCACCCGTTGTCTAGGGCTTGCGTCTGTGGCTCAGTGGGTAGAGTCACGGCTTGCAAAGCGCAAGGTCGCGGGTTCGATTCCCGGCGCAGGCACAAGGGTTTGGACCGCTTTCTCTAAAAGTGTTTGTGACGCCCACAAAACCCTAGGTTAAGAACAAATTAAAATGCCATTGGCGTAAACAGGAACAAAAAAGGCCTAACCTTAAACTAAATTTCACAACGTTTCCCAGAATGTTAGATATAAAGAACCCAGTGATCCATCATAAAACAAATTTAAACACTCTCAAAACTCTCATCAACTAATGTGTTCGTGATAGAGTCCTCAACAGGACTGGTGTTACACGCGCATGCGCAGTAAAAGCCTCGGTAGATATTCACTGCGCATGACACGTTATGTAGCCTAGCGTAGGCCTACTCACTATGCTAGACCCGTTGTGAGATGACTCAGTAAGCTGAACACGCTCTGCACATCTGCCCGGCGAAAGTTCCGACAATACTCTGTGTGATGTGTTTGTATGCAAAACTGTAATGTACACAATGGAGGCGATAGTTTGGTGTGTTTGGAGCAGGATTATTCGTCAGAACGTTTTGGTTTGCATGAGACTTACTTAGTAGATAGTTAGACAGTATTCTGAAGATGAAAAGCTTCTAGAAAAAAAAAGGATTCAGGAATCAAATTTGAAAAAAATTACCCCGAAACATTTGTGTATGAATTACATGCGCTTGGCCATTTAGGTTGTGAAGTGCGGGAAGAAAGAAATAAAGATGCAGAGGGTTACAGTAAAAATAACCGCCGCAATAAATAGTGGTACTGTTAGTTCAAAGTTTCAAATGAAAGGCTCATATATTCCTTAAAGCCAAATGGAAAGCTATTGCTCCAGTTTTATTTTTATTTTGAGAAAAACCCGCTTTGAAAAACGTGAAAATATAGCACTTTTGAGGTCTGAAACCCCAATTTAAAAATGAAAAACAAAAAGAAATGTCAACTCCTATATAGATAAGCTTTTTTGACATAATGTAAAAAACTATTTGGAGAACCAATATTGTGTAATTATCTAGATTTCGAGGGATTTTAGAATATTACGACCACGTGGCAAGGGGGGTTTGAGGGCTATTACGGAAGGACATAGGGAGTTCCGGAGTACTATCCTGAAGTATTTGGTGACTGAAATAATGGTTTTAACTAAACATTTTGAGGATATATCCCCAGATCCCCCTCTGCGTACGCCACTGGTAAGAACGCCTGTAGGACAGATAAACGAACCCTACCATAGAGTATCTCCATAAACTCTCTATAGGGTCCGTTAGTCTATGCTATGGCTTGTAGGAGGAGTCACCCTGCGCATGCCCGACTATGTGACCGGGGGTAACGGGCCCATGGCCGCCTTCGGGATTCCCCCAATCTGCTCCTGGTCACTTTCCCCGGGCGACCTTGAGCTCGCGATAACACGAGGTTTGGCTCGTGACGTCACTGCTGCGTGGTTGACGCATTTCTTCAACACGGGCTCATCCTTGGGCTCCTTGGTACCGGTTTCAGATGTCACGAGACTGTTATTCAAAGAAAGGTTATTTAAATGCTGCATGTCTACCTCGAAAATTATGTAGTGCCAAGGAGTCCCACAGGGGTGTAGATCTCGATTTGAAATAGAAACTGTGGATTCTATTTTTGAGAAACTTGGATCGAATTTGAGACACTGTTAATCGATTTGTCCATTAAGGGTTTATATACTTTTTTCTAAATACGGTATGTTTTTTGTAAGGGTTGATATTTTTGAAAAGCTGTTAATCAAATTTGAGAAACTGTTGACCGATATGTCCATAAAGAGTTTTAATTTTTTTTAAACGATATTATTTTTGTAAGGGTTGCAATACTTTTAATGTTTTTAACACTCGTAACGTGTTAAAATCTCATTAAACACACAGTTGTTAATAATTTAGTGAGTGGCTTGCCTACCAAACATATTTATTATTTTTTAAATAGCCTTCCTATAAATTGCCAAATTGTATCAAAAGTGGATTAAAACTCGTTAGGAAGCAGAATTGACCGCGGAAACTTTTACAGTTCAGAAAGTGTTCTTGTCACACCAATAGGAGACTTTAGTTCAAAAAACTAATCCTACTGACAATTTTAATACAATGTGTAATGTTGTTTACGAAATAAAATTTTTATTTATAAGCACAACGTAAAACTGTAGTAGCAATAACAATTTCCCAGAGAGAGAAACAAATATAGATTTAAGTTACTAAATGTCGCTATGGCTTTGAAAGGTGTTGTAGTTTTAAATTTGCTGGTTGTAGACAAAATGTGACATCACGGATGGATATTGATCCAGTAAAATAGTTATAGACTTTTAAAAAAATACCAATATTGGAATGTTTATTCTTTCAATCGTAGTGAAGTTAACTACCTATGAAGTTCAATTCAGCAATACTTTAACACACAATAAGCCAGGTTGATCCAGAAGAAAGAATTGACGCAGATGAGTGGCGTGCGTCGGTTGTGCAGTGATTGACGCTCGATCGCGCAAGTTTGTACTCGTATGTTGATAAAAAGGTCACAGTCGAGAAATAGAAAAGAGCTAACACGTCAATCTAATGAGCAGCTGGCACCGGACAGTGGAGCCGACCCAGAACCTATTGACAGCCAAATAGTTAATCCACTGCATCAAGGCTGGGCCGAGGTGTGATTCGGTGGAAATTTCCTCCTGGCTTGGTGAAAAAGAGGTATTATTATCTCCACCGTGGGCAGTTCTCGTGATCGAAGGCTAGTAAAGGTTATCGCCCGGGAAGGGAAAACTTTCGTTGAGTCAGTTGTGAGTGATTAATATGAAATCAAAACTAGGTTTTGCGGATTCGTGGTGGTTTGGTATCGCGCGCGACTTTGGAGCTGAGTACTCCGATGGCGTGGGTTCGATCCCCGCGGTCACAAAAAGTGACGCCACGTAAAGGTCGAGGTTGAGTGGTAAGAGGACTTCGTAGACCTAACTTCACCTCGTTAAACAAGACAGACTTTGCCTTTTTCTGTCTCGTTTAACGGGAGTTGAAGAAATTCAGCAGCATTCCTCGGTATAGAGAGAAAAGTTTAAATTATCAGGGCAACTTGTCATAACCGTAGATCATGTACTGTTGTTTTCTGAAACGAAAAAGAGTACCTCTTTACGAAGAAACATCCTTCACAACACCACATTCGATCTTGTTATTCAAAATGTAATGAGTTGCATAAGTTTTTACTCATCAGCATACTTTTGAAAAAACCAAACGCATTATAGAACTAGTTTACTGTCTTATAAAACATTTTATTTAAGTCCCTCCGTAGTAACTAGTAAACCACTTACTGCTCCATCTTCTTTCAGGACCCTCTATGCGTCATCAAATTATGCGTGTTTTTGTACAGCTAATCAAACAGGTCACCCTTGCTGCGATGTCGTCATGATCACCTGACGAACCCTTTTGTGCCCACCCCAAGTAAGTTCTACTTGTTACCCTTGAATCCATCTACGTTACGCAAGTCAACTCACCCCTAAGATGTACGCAATCGCTACATCCATTTACTGGTTTGGTTGTTCACGCGAATTCTTCTTGCGGTACCTCTGAAGAGTTTAAAGATCTGATTCTGGGAGCTGGAAATCAACGTGTGATGATGCTTCTTATGGTTTCAACGGTTTTTACTTGATGGTTTTGTTGGATTTATGGACTCGCATTGTGTTTCTTCCCAAGTCAGGAAGGAGCTGTAGGCCGAGCCACACGTCCCGCGTCTGGAGGGTGCTTGACTAACTCTTGCTCGCCAGCAGCTGCTCCGCTCCCCTACTTCGGCTTACGTCCTGCTTTGTCTTGGCTCTTTTCTTCTCTGAAGATTGTATCAAGGGGTCCCCGCAACACAACTGCGCCGATAAACACTCCCTTGTTCTCCATATCTCCGCCTTCATCTCTCCCAACAGGTCTTGAAGTATAATGATTTAATGGTTCAAAGGACTAAGAAAACATTTGAGTAGTTATGTTTATGCATTCAAGTACTTCCGTCTACAGCCTAGGTCTAATTTAAAAGCGTAGTTCTAATTTAAAATAGTTTCCTGAGTTATAAGCATTTTACCGTAAAATGTGTCTCCAAATCTACAGATTAAAAGTTACAACAACGTAATGAGAAGTCAAAAGCCCTTTCCGAAAGGTCTACATTCGGTTTTTGTAGCTAGTTACTCATCTATGTTTTAACTTTATAAGCGTTATTTTTTATCCACAGAGCGATATTTTATACTGAAATGCAAGGAAACGTCTATAAAACGCCAGTGAAGAGCTTTCCAAGGTTATAATTGGTTATCAGCTGATAACAGTTTCTCTAGTGCATCATAGCTTATCTGGCGATGAGCTATTTTCTATCCACTTTTTACAGCTCAATCAACATTCTAGTTCTTATCTAAGTGGCATTTTCCATGAGTATGTTTGATTTGATGGACAGAACTCTTGATCGGTCGCAAATTATGATCTTATAGTCCATGTTGTTTTTTCATATTGTTGATTTTTCCAACTAAATAGTTTTCTAGTTTCTAAGATCTATTCAAAGTAACAAATATGTGTGGCTCAAGTGGTATTGGTCCATTACTTTTTTCAATTCTACAATGCAGTGCAAATTAAATACTGCTATTATTGTTTACAATAGGGTCGTTCAAGACATCCGTTCAACTGGCTTCAAATCGTATCAATAAAATATTTTATCTTTCTTTTCTAATTATTATTCTAGTCTTTCCCAAAAGATTTTGACGACTCGAGCAGCTGTCTGTAAGAGTTTCACTGATTAGGTGCCTCCACCATTTTTCAACAAACTCCATAGTACTATTTAAGTGTTCCTTAATTTCATCTGTCAAAAATCTGTGTTATCAGATCGTGATAAGAATCACGATACCGGTTGCATCACTCTCGCCATTGTGAGACATCATTCAAGTCACAGTTCTTTGTGAGGCGCGGCCAGCAGCGCGGATTTGGGTCAGCTGTGTTTGGCTATGGGATGGGAGACGAAGACGTGACGTTTGAAGGAAAACATTCCTCAGCGAGTTGTGCGAGAGGCCCCGCGCAGGGGGAGTCAGCAAACAGCGCCCAGGGGACAGGAGGGGGATCCGGTGATGTAACTCAGCAAAAAGTGAAAGTCTGAAGAGACGGAGGGGAGTAGAACACGACACTAGCGCTCGGGATCAAGGCCGGACCCCGGCGGTACTAAGATGCGCCACTTTCACTCGCTGACCCAAAAGCCTACTTTAACAATTTCCGATTTCCCTTTCAGCGGAGTGGAGTTCTCATGAGGTGTTGCGTCAGCTGGAACCAGGTCGACCGGAAAACTGGCGAGCGTGACCAGATGAAGACGGAGATGCGAGCACGGAGAGCAAGGTGGCCGGGGAGCAGGAGTCCGTGGCTCTTCTTGAGGAACGTCTTTCGAACATGTAGAAGATGAAGATTTCAGGGTGCGGAAAAATGGGAGTGTCAAAATCACGTAAGCTCGGAATTTCAGTTGACTGGGAGATCAAATACCTTTCTCTCTATCCTTTGTCGTTTTGTTTCAGCCCCATAGACCACACGGTCTCATACCCATGGCGAGATCGTGATCCACCATACGCCCAGACGGCCTCGTCCTGTTTTGGGGTTTCGTTCGTTCGTTATCATTTCATCATGATAATTATTTTGTTCTTTCGTGTGTTTGCCTTGTCCTTATGAAGAACAGAGCCATCTGACGTGATTTTGTAGCATATCTGCTGTAACGTTTGACAATAATTTAAGAAAGTATACAAGACCGTATTTAGAAGGTGGAAAGTTGGAAAATGTCTAAGCTATTGAACCAAAAACCCCCTGACACAAAGTTCTTGATTACATCAAAGAGTGAGTAGGAAGGTCCAATTATTGGAGTTTTAGAGGATTTCGGCTCATGAATAATGATATAACTCTACTGGAGTTTATACTTGAAATTTAAAAAGCATCACGTGTTCTGTTCTGTTAGGGTCAAGTTGTACAGGAAGAAATGCTGTTTGGAAATTCCTAGGTATATCCATCAATAAAAAGGACCTCCGGAAAAAGGCGTGATTTTTGGTGATTAGGCTAAAGGTGCATCCCCATAAGAGCTAAGATGACGAATGCCCTAAACCCTCCCCATACATCCCGTAAAGCACACATTTTCTAAATTTCGCGTAAAAGGGCAAGTTGGTGGTACAGAAGTTGATACGTTCTTCTGAAAGCTCTCTTCGATAAGCTCGTCAGACGGGAGATAAAAAAACCATATTAGACTCAGCACTTTGGCATAGCAGATATAACCAGTTAACCAGTTGGTTCGTTCGAACTGTAAGCTAGAACAGCTAAAGATAGCCGACAAAAGACTGTTTATTGTTTACCTTGTCACACCATATTCCCACTTGTGCACTTCTTTCATCTCTGGCGAATGTTTTCCGTAACAAAACAGCTGATCCAAGTCACGTGGTTTAACTTTTGAAGTTTCTTTGGTTTGTGTACGGCTGTAACGTCGTTTTCTTGCGTGTATCTTAAGAACAATCCGGTTAAACTGGTTCAAATTGAGTGGAAAGGAAACTTATGTCAAAAATTATCTTATGGTAGGTAGATGGCGCATAGATGCCGAATTACTGGGGCAGGAAAATCAACATAGTTACGGCAGCCCGAGCGCAGATAGCGCTGCTATCTCTCGCCGTCTTACTACCCCTTGGCTCCACATGCTCGAGTTTGTCTGATGTCTATGACTTAAATGTGACCAAATTGTGCGATTTTCTTGCGCATGTGTCAGTGGTTCTACTAGAGGCGTCGAAGAGAATTCCCTTGCAGCACTATCTGTGCTTGGGCTGCCGCAACTATGTTGCTTTTCCTGCCTTAGTCACTCGGCATCTATGCGCCATCTACCTATTAGAACATAATCTATGCCTACATTCAATAAGTGTTTACAATTTAAACAGCTTGATTAAAACTGCAGTATTATTCAGTTTGTGACAAATTCACTTTAACACAAATATGCGTTATATGATACAGGTTTTTTTGTTTTTTATTCGCGTATCTTCAAAATATAATTGGGCGTGTCTTTCTATTTCAGAATATAATTTTTTCGTAGCTGACAACCCATCTTGAAGAACCTGGTAGTGGAAGAAGGTTTAAAAAAAAATTAAAAAGTAAATCTCTATTTTTTCGCAAAAAAATCAATAATTATTGTTTTACTAAGTTTTTATTATTTTTCCTTTGTTTTTATTGGTTCTTGTAGTTTTATTATTTGTCGATACATTAATTATTCTTATAAATAATACTCGAAAGTCCAATACTATCACAGGCAAAGTTTCGTTTGTGCTTAACGTTTGTCAACATTCACAGTACAATAGAGTTATTATTTAACAATACTTCAGATAACTAGTAAACACTCAATAATAATATACACTACCTGTCAAAACAAACTCAATAATATTCATACACGAAAACCAGTAATAACCGGTTACTAGAATATATTGTACAAATATTATCAAGCTGGCCGGTTCCGATTATCTATAGGTTTTTTATATAAGCTTGTTATCAAATACGGAAAAGAACCTTATCGCGCTGAAACTGCATACGTATTTTTTTATTGATAGTAAACAGCTGATGAAGAAAAAACGATAACAATTTATACCAATGTCTGACGAGGTTAGTTTTATTGACGTAGGCTACTTGAAGCTTTCATTTTTGAAAATTTACTTAAAGTTTGAGGTACCATACTGGCGAATTTGACTATTTTAATGAAGATCTTTGATGCGCCCTAAACTATAATGATAGAATCACATTTTAAAATAGCATCTTTTGTTGTAGGCCTATGCCTCCGAAGAATTTTTATACTTTCAATTAGAAAGAAAATGTTACGAAACAAAAGCTTTGTGGCAACTACTGTATTTTATAATATAATGTTCGTGTTGCAATAAATAAAGGTACAGAGGTTTTATACAATCAAGGTAACCGTACTCCAAGAAAGCTGTCAGAGGAATTTAAAAGAAAAACTTTGCTGTCAGTTTTTCTTTCGGAACAGCCAAAACGTATTTACTGTTTTTAATTGATTTTTGATATTTTCACATTTATATAAATAATAAAAACATATTTTATTGCACAATCAAGTTACTGCCGATACATAACAGTCGTCAGTGATTTGTTTGACCAAAATTTATCTTTCACTCTGACAATAATCTCCTATTCAAAGAAAAGATTTTTACATCCACTCTCCCATTCATTCGAATTTTACCACTGTAGTTCTTTGTCATTCAGTCAGTCTTAAGGTATTCCAATTGAATACCATGGACTCGTCTGTGCTATGGAATGTTTGGGAGATCCATATTGATTTGAGGCGAACTTTAAATGAAGGACATCTTTGAAAGAACTGGTTATGATCTAGGATTCGAAACTAAACTTACACTATCGATATCAAGAAGTAAACTACAGGAAAACAAGAAACACCCACGAACAACTTTCCTTTACTCCTACATGTACATGTAGGTCTTGGACCAAAGTCAAGTCAAAGATATGACAGTGAAACTTCCGTCCATTGTCAAGTTTAGTAGTGGCAGGACCACCCGAAAATTGGCTGGGAAAGTTAAGACTATTGTCCACTTACCCAGGGGAATCCCGTTGGACTTTCAGAGAGGACCAAAATTGTATGATTGATATCCGTCCTTGACTTAAGGGCGCGTTCTACTGGCTTGGGAGAGCGTCGTTGCAGAGGTTTTCGCGAAATAGAATTGAAACGTTATTATTAATGCTATTTTGGCAAAACAACTCTTAAATGAAAGATACACGTATTACACGATATTACGTCCTCAGGCGGACGAACTCAGCCTTTCTCTGCGGTGAATACTGAGGCGGACCCTTAATAATACGGATCCCTTGCTACTTCTAGACTGTAGTGCAAGCAGAGTTCACCGATACGCGCGCGTAAAACTCCACACTTACGCGAAATGCGCGAAACCGATGTGCCTAGACAGGTAGCGGACTACACCTCTCCACGGCGCGTCGGTTTTATAAGACCGACAGTGTTTATTGGCCATATTACTTATAATTCATTCTTTACAGCGTGCAAACCAACCAATTAAAGTGTTCATTTTATATCTCTTTATATCATCTCTTTATATCATCTTTATATCTTTTATATAAGTGTTCAAACATGCCCTGAGCCTAAGGCGTTCAAAGCTCGTCTTAAAACAATTCTTATTTCTCAAGCATTTTATGATACAGACGAGTTTATGGCATTCAATTGGGAGACCGTATGATTAGCTAACTCATTAGGGGCTAGAGTGGTTACATTCAATGTATGGAGAGAGTGAG
Source organism: Matsumurasca onukii (assembly GCA_018831715.1). NCBI lineage: Eukaryota > Metazoa > Arthropoda > Insecta > Hemiptera > Cicadellidae > Matsumurasca > Matsumurasca onukii. The sequence continues at coordinate 4,130,235 of CM032063.1, read as the reverse complement.
TGTAAAAACTGTATGTTTGAATGGGATTTTGAATGAAAGGAAAAATTTTGATAACAAAGATTGACGATTGCGATACATTTATTGTAAATGTCCGTAAGCAATAAAATATTTATTTATATAAATGAAAATAGCACTGAAAAATAAGAGCATTATGTTATACTACAACCGTGTTTTTTTTTCATTTTAAACTAAACTTATATTGTTGTTAAATTAAATTGTTAAATTAAGACATCATGATTTCAGTATTAAATAATTATTAATATTAAAAGGTAAACATGTAAACAATATTAAAAATATAAATACTGCTACCTACTTACGGAACATTTGAGTAGTTGGACTGGAATTTAGATCTTGTAACATACCTGAATAAAACATAACATCTTTAGCACAGGTGAAAAGTAATTTTACCATTATTAATAAACTGGGTTTAAAACATTTCAAGTGTACCTTTAGACATGTTCCCATGGACTCCTTATTAATTTTATTTATTTTATAAGATTCATTTCAACGAAATTATTTACATAATAACAACGATTCAACAAATTTTAAGGTGAACTACGTTTGTTCTTGAAATAAAACTTTTGGATAAACCACAATAAAAATACTTTTAGATAAAGATAAAATCTAAAATACGTTTGTTCTTATTTGAATTAAGTAGAGTGTTATTAAAAACTCCTTTATGTCAGTTTATGAGTTTTTATGCTTTGTTGTTTTCTTCATCATAATACAATTTACCTTGTAGGTTTTAGAAATCTAAACATAAAATAGCCACAATGCATAACAACTACACACTGTACGGCTCAAACAGTCTTAAGTTGATAAAAATACACACTAAACTTTTAAGCGGATCCGTGGCGGATCGGTATCGCACGCGACTCCGGAGCTCATCACTCCGGTGGCGCGGGTTCGATCCCCGCAGTCACCACTTACATTTGTAATGTGACTAATACGGTTACGCTAGGTAAAGGTCGAGGTTAAGTGGTAGAGAGGACTTTGTAGTCCTATCTTCGCCTCGTTAAACAAGACAAACTTTACCTTTTTTTAAACTTTATAGTTAGTGGAAGCAGAGTTAAAAGGCTGAAAGGGTGCATTACAGTTTCAAGGTTTTCAAAGCAAAGCGCCAATTTTACGTAATAATCATCTGCAATTACTGTACTCGATCTTGCAGGATAATCTGTTATCTTCTTCTAGCCATTACGCTCACCGTACTTACGTGTACTTGGTCTAAGTACTAGAGGGGTCAAGGTCTGGAAGCAAAGATAATGTTATAATAGGTAGATGGCACATAGATGCCGAATGGCTGAGGCAGGGAGATTAACATGGTTGCGGCAGTCCGAGCACAGATAGCGCAGTGAACGAATTTGTTGAACGTCTCAAGTATAAGTACTGACGCAACAGTTCATTTATACCAGAAAATCGCAAAAATCAAACAAACTCGAGCAAGAGGGGAAAAGACGGCGAGAGATGGCAGCGTTATCTGTGCTTGGGCTGCCGCGACTACGTTGATTTTCCTGCCTCAGCCATTTGGCATCTATGCGCAATCTACCTACCATAACATTATCTTTGCTTGTACTTGGTCTAAGAACACTTAGCTACGGGAGGGGTCAAGGTCTGGAAGGAAAGATTATGGTGTAATAGGTAGATGGCGCGTAGTTGCCGAATGGCTGAGGCTGGGAGATTAACATAGTAGTGGCAGCCCGAGCACAGATAGCGCTGTGAAAGAATTCTGTGAAAAAACGTCTTAAGTAGAACTGCTGACGCAAGCAAAAGTTCATTCATTCTCGAAAATCGCACAATTCGGCCAGATTTAGTAACCGACATCGGAACAAACTCGAGCATGTCAAGCCGAGGGGGAGACAGACGGCGAGAGACGGCAGCGCTATCTGTGCTCGGGCTGCCGCGACTATGTTGATTTTCCTGCCTCAGCCATGTGGCATCTATGCGCAATCTACCTACCATAACATTATCTTTGTACTTGGTCTAAGAACACTTAGCTACGGAAGGGGTCAGGGTCTGGAAGTCTGTGATGTCGCCGCAGTCAAAGTGGCATTTCAAGAAAGGTGAGAAGTTGATAATAGAGAAGTGGGCCGTATTGTCTCCTGTCTACTATAGTATCACTCTACTATAATACTGACTCTACTATTGTACTGACCCTGTGACCTTTCTGCATGATTCACCCGTAAGTGCAGTACCAATGCGACATTATGTCTTTATCATACGCTTGTTGCACAATTACCACGCGGCTGTCGGGAGCAAAGTTGAGCTTATTTTGCGATGTATGGAACACTTTGTGGTTTATGATTTATGTTCTCGGATATAACTATGAAATAGTTTTACAGATTGATGACCGCTAATCTTCCTTCAAATTTACATAGATTTTTATAAATACTATATTAACGAAATCCCAATGATCATTTTATTTTAAGGAGACAGACAAGAGTGAATCTTATGTCTGTACTGCTAAATTATCTTATGTCTGACTGGGACTCGTGGCGTGGTCCTGTAATCCAGCTTCATGGAGGTCAGGTTTTGAGGATGATATAGGTCTAAAGAGGCTCAGATAGTCTCAGTGATCATCTGATGATACCCGCATCAACTCCCACCATCGTTTAGACATATCAGACCATCACCTACGTAGTTCGGAAGTCACGTTAAGCCGTTGGTCCTTGTATTTCCATTGGTCATTGGGCTATTAATTAATGACCCATTCTAAGGAAGAGTCGGCCTTAGTTTGTAACAAGACTACACCTCATAACTCATTACTACCACTCATCACACTCATCCTTCCCCACATATTTGCCTTAAAATACCCTCATGAGAGTGGTCGGCATCTCAAATAGTGATTTAGTGATTTAAATAACCCATACGAATTCTTAAGGGTCCACCTCAGTGGTCACCTCAGAGAAAGCCTGAATTCGTCCACCCAAGGAACACACGACACCGCACACGTATAACAACTGGTTAATCAACGGGCCTTCTTTCAACTGATGCGGCCTAACTGTCAAACCAATTGCTTGCAAGGGTTTTAGGAGGCCCGTTTGGCCTTAAAATTAAGTTTTACATTAATAATTATGAATATATTTGGAAACTACAAAAGCTTTCCGACACGTGTGTTGAGTGGTCCGACCCAACATCGCATATGTGCGATGGTTTAATATTTCCACAAATAAACCTTAAAATTTCCCAAGTTTTAGGAAGTTTTAACTTTGCATAATTTAAGTTTCTCAGCTTTAGAAAAATGTAAATACTTAATCTTAACGTTAGTATGTATTGCAGAAGCTTGCATTGAGCGCCTTAACCACAACAAACACCCATGGTACGGGCGGGGCGCGAGGGATAGGAGTTCGAGATCCCTATCTGGGCGTGGTAAGAGAAATTGTCCGATCTGGAGGCGAAGGAAAACTGGACTTGGACACCGAGTGAAAGATCTAATGAGAACTTGAACTTATCGCGTGCATATAATGTCAATTATAACAGCTGTGGCATTTCACATTTCAAAGATCATTATGTGATTGGTGTTATTAGATCTGTTGATGTATATCGACGTTGCATGGTGATTTTGTTATAATAATTCACATATGGGATTATTCGGAGTACGCAGAGTACGTTAAAGCCGCCTTCAAAAGTTCTTTTGCTCACTAAATCTATCACTATCACTATTTGAGATGCCGACCACTCTCATGAGGGTATTTTAAGGCAAATATGTGGTGAAGGATGAGTGTGATGAGTGGTAGTAATGAGTTATGAGGTGTAGTTTTGTTACAAACTAAGGCAAACTCTTCCTTAGAATGGGTCATTAATTAATAGCCCAATGACCAATGGAAATACAAGGACCAACGGCTTAACGTGACTTCCGAACCACGCAGGTGATGGTCTGATATGTCTAAACGATGGTGGGAGTTGATGCGGGTATCATCAGATGATCACTGAGACTATCTGAGCCGCTTTAGACCTATATCATCCTCAAAACCTGACCTCCATGAAGCTGGATTACAGGACCACGCCACGAGTCCCAGTCAAATTACTAAGACTTACCACCATCGCAGAGTGTCCCAGTATACGAGCCTAAGGAAACAAGTTACAAATCTCATATAGCTTTAAGAGTGCACAGTACCTGTCGGCCATTTTGTTTTTGTTCCATAAAAACAATGTAAAAATAAGCATTTTGTAAGAAACCTTACGCCTACAATTTTTATCCGATTTAAAAATAAATGTTGTTAAAAGATGACGATGTACTGCAGTGACCAGTGACTTCACTGACCACTTTTTCAAAAGGTCTACAAATTTCAAAATAAAAACAAAAATCAAATTCTTAACATTTGCATTTTTTTTTGTCACGGTTTTATGAGTAAAAAATAGAAAATTGGCTCAATGAAGCCACACACATTTAATACAATTTAAAACAAAGTTTGTTTCATACAAATCCGATGAAAACTGTAGGCATGAGATGTCCAAGAAAATGTATATTTTTACATTGTTCTTATGGGACGAAATTCAAGGTCACAGCCACTACTGCGCACTCTTAAAATTAGCTATTTGTAATTTGTAAACTGAGTTAACGATATCGGTAAATAATGCAGTTATTTAAAAAACTAATCGTATATTAAAAGTTATATGCCTGACAATGTTCTTGGTATGTTTTGTATTGCTAGAGTTTATTTTCCTTTTTTATTTGTGGAAATTCAATTGGATACTTTTTATGTACTTTCTTTCGTTCATTGACCAAAGGTAATAACCAAAAGTCAGTGTGACACTAGATTTAAATGTGATAGTTGTAATGATATTGTTCATTTACAAGATATTATGTCCGGGGGTTTCCACTATATTGGATTTGTCTAGCTAAATACAAACGGTGTACTCATCTCCCTGAATCTTCTTACCAGTCAATAATTTTACACATCTATAATCTAGTTCTTCCGGTTCACACCGCGTCAACACATCATTATAGTTTGCTAGAAATATTTCAGTCTCGCTGTGGAGTACCATCTTCTTTCGCTGATTGGCTGAAACTGAGATAATTGCTGTCTGCTATCCTATTGGCCAGCCGTCCATCCATTGGAGCAGGGATGCCAACTGATGAAGTTCTCATTGGCTGTGTTACTATCGAAAATACTTCTTCAGGGCTGGTTGCCGGCTTCTTGAAAGTTTAATGGTGTCTTTTCATTGGTTTCTCAGATGGTTCTCGGTTAATAACTAAAAAATGTTCGCCAATACTTTGGCTTTGTCAAATTCTATTGCATGTCTCGTGTTATTACTATGTTCTGCTAAGGCCGATTTTTCAGCATCTTCTTGTTTTGTGTGTCTGATGTGTTTATTACACCTTTTATACAGAAAGATTGATGTTTGCGATACAAGAATTGTTGACTTAAAACTAAGACATGCATAAATGAGAAGGAACGAGTGAGTGTGAGCTAAGTGTGAAATAAGTGAGTAACAGGTACTAAGTGACTAGAGGCTGATGGTACCAAGTAATTCAATACTACAACAAGGTATACAATATATGTTACTGAAAATTAACAAGAAGATAGAATTTATAAATTAGATAACGAGCGTAGATGACTAAAACTGGTAACAAGAATAAATATTATAAATGTAACAACAACGTATATGCAAAATATAAGAAAGCTAACACAAATGAGTCTATTTTAATGGTGGCGAGCACTTTCTTCCTGAAGGCCATGACAGATCCGTCGAAGAAATCCACGTGGGCAGCTGCAGCGTTTCCAGACCTTAGAAGACGACTAAGACCGCTGAAGTAAGAGAAGTTGGTGGGAAGATACTGTCTGGAGAACACTGCCATGGATCGAGTCCCTCTGGCACCCACAGGTCGACGCGGCTAAGTAGCTCAGGACAGTTCAGTATAGCCATTGATCAGCCTGAAGAGCAGCTGAAGATCAATTCTGAAGTCTGCGAAGATTGAGGTAAAAGTAGTCCAAACGTTTCTCCACGTCGGCAACTGGAGTAGTGAGGTAGGTGAAGCCAAGTCTGGGGCCAAGCATTCTGATGAATCGAGTCTGATGTATTCAAGCTGGTTGATCCTTTGAATATTTGGCATATGACCTGAGTTCTAACGAACCTCTTCCTGATTTAATTCCAACCGTTGAGCGGGTCTTTAAAAGACTATAGGTGAAGGTCCAATTCTACACATTATTGTGTTATTGCTTTCAATCCTACCTGGATAACCTACTGAAAGCGTACTACACGAAGAGTATTAACACCACATCTGCCGTGGTTTGTGCTATAGAACAGCTGTAAGCAATGCAAGTCAAGAAGTTAATCTGTGGACGAGGAAGAGAAGACACTCCTCTGTGGGACCCACCTGTTCCTGTGCGCATGTCTGGACATAATCATCTCAACCAACACTCCTTCAGTCACCACCACATGTACTGTGAATATCCACTCGACATCGGTACATAGTTATTCTGTAATTGTTAACCTTCTTTTAGAAACCATATTATTGAACCGATTAATTTTCGTTGTAATAATAGGAGTAAATCATAGCCACAAGCGCTACCGTGAATTCTGGTGAATTTCTTGTAAGGTTAATTTACACCGGAAGTGCTCTTCTGGAGTCGTTGTCCCCCAGTTAAATATGTAATCCAACTTCAATTAAACCTTGGTATAAACATTTGTGGCAATTTACTTTACAGGTGCACCAAAAACAAAGGCTCAAAAATGCAAACGGTTTGGTTTATGGCGTGTCGATCTCTTTGGCGAGGGAAACTAATAAAGGTAAAGGTAACGTTTGTCTTGTTTAACGAAGCGAAGTTAGGACTACTAACTCCTCTCTACCACTCAACCTCAACCTTTACCTAGCGTCACTGTATGTATAGTCACTTTCAAATGTAAGTGGTGACTGCGGGGATCGAACCCGCGCCAACGGAGGGATAAACTCTGGAGTCGCGCACGATTCCTACCTGCCACGGTTCCGATATCTCTATTTCCTATGGAAATTCGCAACACATGGTAAATAACCCAATCCAATCTTTTGTATTAAACTTCACGCAATTAATTAATTTCTACATCAAACAGTATAATTGTAACAACTTATACCATATTATTGGCAAATCGAACGGACACCAAATATGAAACAACCATAAGCTAGGTATACTGTATCTTCTATACAGTTCTATTCTATCCAACCGTCCACCCTTTTCCGAACACTTAGATGACAAGGAACTAGACATCCTTCTAGAGACGCGTGCGAGGCATGCATAGTATTGTAAAAATGTCATCGCAGAGACCAGTTCTTCCCAGAGGGCAGGAATCCAGAATCCAGCCATTCCTGTGTCCTAATGTCAGGGAAGAATCTGGACTCGGGAGGAATCCTGTTCAACTATTCCGCTTGCACTTCCGTCTGTTTGTTTTGGCTTGAGAACTCAAACGAAGTGTCTTGCCTTACTTTGAAGATGACAAGTATGAAAATGTCATTAGATGAATAGGTAAAAAGCCTTGAGTTGAAATGTCCGGTTTTATTTTTAGTGTATTTTAGATTAGTTCAACTGTTTAAATGAGTTTTGTTGTAATACTAGTTTGTAAGGTAGCGGTCTGAGTTTGACAAAGTTGTCTGCTCAGATGGGTTATTTTGAAAATACAGCACTGCTTAACAAGGATTTGTATTCGGGAATCCGGAAAAAAGGCTAAAAATGAATTATCTTTTTGGCATTTACAAACTTAACTAACTATGTACTAGTGAACTACAGAGGAAATACACATAATAAAACCGACAACTAGGCTAGAAAAACGAAACGGTCTTTATTCAGACATAATATGTTTTAAATTTAAACAATCAACAGCGAAGTAGCAAAATGTACTGTTTGTTTTATAGTGATGTTTTCTTCCTTATTTTCAAGGGTTTTCATTAATTTATTTTGAAAGAACCCAGCCTGTCATTTGTTAAACTTTACTTAGCTAGGTTCTGTGTTCTGTAGGACTCTTCATAAGTACCGGTACTCTAATAATCGTATTTGAACTGTTTTAAATTATCTAGCAAACCTTGTATAACAGTGCTTCATTTTTTATTTTCTTGGATTTACTGGAATGTTTGTAAACTAATCAGTTGTAGTCGTACGATTCAATGGAAGATAGTGAAAGTAAACTACTGTATGTCCAAATGAGATCTAGATGGAAGGTCGAAAGGAAAATTTTGGTTATAAACAACAAATTGTTACGATAGCGATACATCTTTATAATTTTCATGCAATAAACATTTGATTGTGTTTATTTACGTAATCGAGCGGTGACTTCTTTAAAATTTTTAAACACGACTCTCTCAGGAACTGCCTTATCTTTACTATCATTGAGCCTTTCATTCAAAGATAAGAACAATTTCCCAGACCAAGAATGTTTATTTTAAACAAACTGTTGTTAAAATAGATTATTTTGTGATTATGTATTGATCCTGTTTGCGTTACTTTGCGTTTTTTGTGCTCGCTTCCTTGTTCCTTGGTTGTTTATGTCTAGTACGGGCTGGCGAAAAGCCGGCTGTCTGTTTTATATATGAAGGCAGTGCTGTTATGTCCAGCCCAGGAACGCGTGGATGCCTTGGTCCAGGGGTGAGCTTGGAAATTATGTGAAATCGTCCAGGATTTTTCATGTTTCTTAGATTAGGTTTTAGTTGTAGGAATAAAATTGCACTATTCATTAATAAAATCATACAGCACTACTTTTTGAAATACCAGTAAAGAATTATATATTATTTTATATAACAAACTTGACCGCTGAAGAATTAATTTAAGTTTAAGTTTAAACGGAACCTCTAATCAGGCATTTGCCTTAGAGGCTCTAAATGTCCTCCGTTTATGTTTATTACTTTGTAGCAGTGATTGTATATAGTTATGTAATTTAATTATGTTGAATATAATTTGTGAACATTTGTAAATTTTAGTTTTAAATATACTTGGCAAGTCACCTTCTGAGAAGCTTTATTGTGTTCAACTTGTATTAATTGTAAAACTATATTTGAGGAAATAAATCAATTTGAATATACGAGTAAATAGCTAATCGAACAACTAATAGCATTCTCGCAGCAGTTACCATATACGTAAATAATAAATCCCACCACAAGACCCACAGAAGGAAGCACAGGATGAGGAATGGAGAAGCTAAGACAACTAGTTAGAGATCCAATCACTTCCCTGATTGAAACCAGTTGTAGAATGTACTCGTATCTTCTTCCACTGATACCTGGGCGACCTTGTGGTCAGCAGCCGGCCATTATGTAAATTGAAAAGTGCATTCTCCGCCCGTTGAGCCCCGGGCCGGGGGAAAGTTGCGCCCGGGCCTGGGGCGCGGGTTTGGCACCCGGCCTACCACCACTTGGGCCAAAACAAACAACGGTGAAAGCCGGAGACGCTAATTTCTCCGCAAACAAGACAAGAGACTGAGATGTCTGTCTGTCTGTCAGTCTGGCTGGTTGATCGTAGAACACCTGCTCTTGTTTATTTCAGCTGATCAACAATAATACCGTGTCAACTGTCACCCGTCTGCAGCTGGCTGGTTGAATAAATCTCTACCCTGCAGTATTGTGGGGGAAAAAGAATTAGTTTGCTTGAGTTGTACGGCGAAACATAAGCCGATAACACTGAAAGAAATTGTAACTTAGGGTTTAGAGGTAATTGATTGGAGGGAAATGTATTTACGATCAGGGACCAACCTTCAACTGAACGTTTAATCTATATTTATAAAAGGCTTTGTCCTGACTGACTCACTCACTTATCATCACTGAGCCGAAACTTCAAAGCCTAGATACTTTTGAATGCAAATTTTATATAAACATTCCTTTTATAGTTTTAGCACTCCTTAAGAGAAGATTTTTTCCAATTCAAAAATTTAGGTTTTTTGGCGTTAAAAATTGGGAAAAAACTATCTCAGAATTTTTTACTTTGACATTCAAGGCACTAGGTAAAGATTAAGAACTACCTCAGAATTTCTGCACTTGGTAGAAATTAAATGTTTTAATAATAATAAACTAAGTTTGTTGGCCTCCCTTTGGGATGAATGGAAAACCACTTTTATGTAATAAAACCATAAAATGGTGAACTGGAATGCAAACAATATGATTTACCGAAAACACTAATATCGAATTTGTTCGAAAATATTTTGTTAATTTGTTCACGAAAATTATTTTTTTAATCCTATAGTGTAGCACGGGTACTATCAGCTAGTTTCAGATACAAGCTTGGTAATTGAGCGACACGTACACATTTTAATGCAATTTAAATTATTTATTTATCTGTCAATTTAAACTTCACTAGCCCCTTCTTCAGCTATATAATTTAAAGTGTAACGACTCAAACTCAATATCAAGTGCCAAAACCTTTAAAACAGACTTTTTTTACCAGTTATTAGCGAATTTTCATTATAACGGAGCTATTTCTATCGCATTTAGAACATAACGTCTTAGAACAATACAGAAAATATGTTTCCAACATTTACAGAAAATCTTAACTCTTAGGCTTTCGTGGCCGGTGTCATCACTAAGATCTAAGGCTTCCGGTTTACACCGCGTCACAGTTGAAATATAATTACTGCTAAATGACCTCGCTGTGGAGAGTCATCCTCAGTAGCTTGTGTATTGAAGCCAGCCAATCCAGTTCGACAACGAGCAACAGGCTCCGCCCACTTCGGCCAATCAGGTGACAGGACCCCCCCCACCCATGGGGTATAAGAAGACGCCACGGCCGGCCAATCCAGTCTCAGCCAGTCAACAAGTTACTGAGGATGACTCTCCACAGCGAGGTCGAAACGTTTAGCAGTAGTACAGTCTCTATAATCCGGCCGTTCGCCACTCCGACACGTCCAGTAATCCGGCGCTGTGACCGCGTCATTTAGGTCCTGTTTCAAGTCTCTACTTGTCTGTAAAGCGTGCATTCTTATTGCTAATCGGTGCTTCCGTTCAGTAAAGGCCGTGAGATGTCGCAAAAACTTAATCATGTTACTTTCACATAGATTAAAAGCACGTGATTTTAAAATGATTAGAAGGTGATGATAAGTTAACATCGCCAGATCAAAAATTCACAGACATAAGGAAGAATAAGAATGAAATTGAAGCATTCTTTAAGAGTAGTGAATCGTCCTCTAACGTAAGAAATATTATTCCTGGCAAAGTGAATCTTTTTTAGTGAACCTCCACTAATCCGGCATTTCCGCTAATCCGGCGTTTCCAAACCCGATATAGGGCCGGATTAGATGATGATCTACTGTAATTATATTTCAACTGTGACGCGGTGTAAACCGGAAGCCTTAGATCTTAGTGATTTACAGAAAAGTCGTTTTCGCCACCATCTTGGTTTGGCTTATTGGATTGTGTTGGTATCCCGTACACGTTTTTAATAAATCATCTTCCTTGTTTGTGGGAATCCACCAGTATTCATGGTTGTGCTATATGGTAACTATTAGATTAGATTATTCTGGATGAATATGCCTCAAGGGCAAGTCCACGTCAACCATCAGATTATCGGTTATTGGTTTATTACCAGTTATATACTGACCATTATGTTTCGTTCCTTATAGGTAATACCAGTTCTCATATTGTTAAACTGACAGGCACGTGATTGATTCCTCCTAAATGACTTTGCAAAGGTATATGATGACTATAAATCAATCTTATGCGTTCTGTTCTTTCACACGGTGCTTAACCAACAGATATATCGACCAGAAATCAATCGAATGAACTAGTTAAAGTTTATTAATTCGATATGTTTAAATCTAATCGAACATTTAAACTTGACCGAGCAGTGTAGACTGGGCAGATCGCAGATCCAAGTCGGAAAGTTCCGCCCACTTTTTACAATGACAATAACAGCAACGAGCTTCCGCCGCTGCTGCTGTGAAATAAAACTCTACACAAACCCGTCCACAAACACACATTTAACCAAGGCAAACACAACCTTTCATCCTTAGAGCATCCTTTGAGCTTTTGTTGAGCTCAACAGAACAATTCAACATTTCAACGAGCTCAATCTCAAAACAAATTCATCAAAATCAAACTTTATTCAATGTTGTTTGCGAGAAAACGACTCAGGAGTTCCACAGTAATGGTAGACTATACTGAGATCGAAGAGGTCTACTCAACTAAATTCCTTGGAATACATCTTGATCCAGGTTTGACTTGGAATACTCACGTAGACCACGTTTGCTCAAAACTATCCTCAGGAATTTATGTTTTGAGGAAACTGTCCGAATACTGCCCAACTCAGGTACTGATGACGGCGTATTACGGAGTGATTTACCCACACTTATCCCACGGAGTGACTTTGTGGGGAGGTTGCACAAAAACAAATTTGTCTAGGATTTTTATTCTTCAAAAACGAGCAGTCAGAATAATCGCCAAATTGCGAGGAAGAGAGTCGTGTAGGGAGGCATTCAAAACCCTAAAACTGTTGACTCTACCTTGCCTCTACATTTTGGAGACGTGTCTCTTTTTCAAATAAAAAGTAATACCATAAGAGGTTCAGACGTACACTCTTATGAAACTAGAGGCAGGAGCAACTACCGAACTGGGAGACACAGAACGGTAGTTCATGATACTAGTTTTAGATACACAAGGATTGACTATTGCGATACATTTACTGTAAATGTCTGTAAGCAATAAAATATTTATTTATTTACCCCTAATCGCGGTCACTGGATCTATTGAGGACCCGTGATGGGTTAGTATCGCACGCGACTCTGGAGCTCATCACTCCGCTGGCGCGGGTTCGATCCCTGCAGTCACCACTTACATTAGTAAAGTGACTATACGGTGACGCTAGGTAAAGGTTGAGGTTGAGTGGTAGAGAGGACTTTGTATTCCTAACTTCGTCTCGTTGAGCAAGACAAACTTTACCTTTTCTTTACCAATCTTTCAAATTTTAACCACACAAACCAAGAAATTTTAGACGAACCATGAGGTCATACAGAGTCAGAGCTCCATACACGTCTAATGTTATTTATGCGTTGTACGCGTTGTTTATGCAAACACTAAAACAATCGAGATGGTCGTCTTCATTTTTAAAAATTACCGATTTTATAAATCGCCGTATAAACAGGGACACGCAGCTAAGCGCTAAAGCGCCGACGGTACGAAAGAATCGAATTTCCTTTGCAATTTGTTTCTCTGATTCACTCCGCCCCTCAGCCTCAGACTTAACGTGGTCTATTATCACGAGCGCTACAAGGCTGTTTGCTACGCTCACAGCCTCAGACGTACGTGTTCTTTTCATGCAAATTTTACTTCATAGCTTAAAGCGATAACCCATTTTAAATTTCATTGATATAGTACTACTCATTCCGCTGTTATAGTGAAACCTTTTTGGCCACCATTTTAAAACGCCAATGGATTTTTGATTTTTGATATGGTTATGGATATTTTGATAATCTAGTTCAACAATTATATAGGACAAACGGGACGCACGTTCAAAGCACACCATTTTAAAACGCCTATGTATTTTTAATGATTTTTGATATGGTTATGGATATTTTGATAATCTAGTTCAACAATTATATAGGACAAACGGGACGCACGTTCAAAGCACGTTTCAAAGAATACCTTCAAGTTCTCAGATCTAATAAGAGCACATCAATGAAGTCATCGTTCGCTGAGCACCTACTCCAGACCAACCATTCGTATAGCCTACAGGTATGGACGAAAATAAGGAGATTTTAGATTTTGGGGAGAAAGGTGAACTGATGGTCTGCAAAGAAGATTCCCACATATACTTAAATAAAATGGCAGATCCCAACACTCTTAACGTGATCCACGCAACCAGCAAAATCCCATTTTCGAATATATACACAGTATGAAAAACACGCATTGAAAATCAATCAACGAACAATGAGCTTGGTTTAGATATAATACAACATCACCTGCCTAGAAAATTTTATATTTTTGTCTCATATGTATTTATTTTATATTTTTTTTTTTATTAACCTAGATGTTTTAGACGTTACTCTACAAGCTTTATACACTTGAAAATGGGCTAAGCCCTGACACTAGTAGTGTCCAAATTAAAATATTCAGGGTAATTTCAAAGTGCCCCTTTTGGTTATGGATAGTATCTAAATACATATTTATTTTAAATTTCATCAAAATTAGACGAAATTTACTGGGTTTTTAATCATTAAACCCTTTTTTTAAACTCCCCTTAAAAGGGAACTTGCTCTGATCCAATTTTTGTAGCTAACAAGAGATATTTACAAAAGGAACATTTGTTCCAAATTGCAAACAAATCGGACAAAAACGTATATACGTATATAAAGTGACGAACAAATTCTCAAAAACGTGTGCTGGAGGTCTGGATCGGTGCTTATTACCATGCTGACAACATGAATATCTCATTTTTCAAAGGAAATTCTCTAAAAAGTATGTTGAACAGGTCTTGTGTAGCCCGTGTGCACCGCTGTGGTGTTGTAGGTGTGCGTGTGCCTACTGGCAGGTCGTTGCCCTGACTCTGACTCCACGTGGTTGGCTCCAGCATTCACATGCACTCACAGTCAGAGTGTGGCTGTAGCCATAAACCAAACTCAGAATCTGTCATTGCTTTCGAGGGTTTATTGCTTTTCACGTCAAATCAGCTGTTGTGTTGAAGTTTGAGAGGGTATTTACTTTTGTCGATCGATTCGATGATTGTTTTTTGTACAGTTGTAATTAGTGACAAGAATCGCATTCCGCTGGAAATCTATTAAAAATCTACGTAGATAGAGTAATATTTTTCTACATGTAGCCTACTCAAAATTGCTGTTTCCTATCAATTTTATTGTTTTGACACGTGGTTTAAATTTCTCCCCATGAACGATACAGATAAAATAATGAGTCACTGGTATCGCTGTCCACAAAATAAAAGGTAAAATCTACGCAGGTAGAAGGCTAATTTCCTAAATCTAGCCTACTCAAAAAGTTGGCTATAGGCTATTTGTGTTTATCACTTTGACTGTTTGGAAACGTGGAAAATTTCTTTAAAATGATATGAGATTAATCGTTAAAAGTGCATTATGCCAGTGATATTACACAAACTCAGTGGACCTTTCCATCGGTTATTGTGTTTAAAAACCACACGACGTTTCGAAAGGTATGAAAACTCCTCTCGTTGTCAAGTGGAACCTAACCTAAATCATACTCCAATACTATCAACTAGTATAATAGACCTCAGATACTAGAGGAAATCGCGTTTTGTAACGCCTAACAAAACAAATAAATCAACCTACGTGGCATAGAAGTATTAAACACCAAAAAGCAATAACGCCTAATCAAAAGCTACGAATTTGAGACGACACACTAAAGCTTCACAATAACTCCTATCATTCGCAAACGAGTTGAAAAGGAAAAGGTAAAGTTTGTCTTGTTTATGAGGCGAAGTTAGGACTACAAAGTCCTCTCTACCTCTCAACCTCGACCTTTACCTAGCGTCACCGTATTAGTCACATTACAAATGTAAATGGTGACTTCGAACCCGCGCCACCGGAGTGATGAGCTCCGAGACGCGTGATTATATAGAAACGGGACACTTTCAAAGAATACCTCAAGTTCTCAGATCAAATAAGAGCACATCAATGAAGTCATCGTTCGCTGAGCACCTACTCCAGACCAACCATTCGTATAGCCTACAGGTATGGACGAAAATAAGGAGATTTTAGATTTTGGGAAAGGTGAACTGATGGTTTGCAAAGAAGATTCCCACATATACTTAAATAAAATGGCAGATCCCAACACTCTTAACGTGATCCACGCAACCAGCAAAAATCCCATTTTCGAATATATACACAGTATGAAAAACACGCATTGAAAATCAATCAACGAACAATGAGCTTGGTTTAGATATAATACAACATCACCTGCCTAGAAAATTTTATATTTTTGTCTCATATGTATTTATTTTATACTTTGTTTTATTTTATTAACCTAGATGTTTTAGACGTTACTCTACAAGCTTTATACTTTGAAAATGGGTTAAGCCCTGACACTAGTAGTGTCCAAATTAAAATTCAGGGTATTTCAAAGTGTATTTTCTGTTGGTTATGGATAGTATCTAAATACATATTTATTTTAAATTTCATCAAAATTAGACGAAATTTTACTGCTTTTAATCATTAAACCCTTTTTTAAACTCCCCTTAAAGGAACTGCTCTGATCCAATTTTTGTAGCTAACAAGAGATATTTACAAAAGGAACATTTGTTCCAAATTGCAAACAAATCGGACAAAAACGTATATAAAGTGACGAACAAATTCTAAAAAAACGTGTGCTGGAGGTCTGATCGGTGCATTACCATGCTGACAACATGAATATCTCATTTTTCAAAGGAAATTCTCTAAAAGTATGTTGAACAGGTCTTGTGTAGCCCGTGCACCGCTGTGGTGTTGTAAGTGTGTGCCTACTGGCAGGTCGTTGCCCTGACTCTGACTCCACGTGGTTGGCTCCAGCATTCACATGCACTCAGTCAGAGTGTGGCTGTAGCCATAAACCAAACTCAGAACTGTCATTGCTTTCGAGGTTTATTGCCACGTCAAATCAGCTGCTGTGTTGAAGTTTGAGAGGGTATTTACTTTGTCGATCGATTCGATGATTGTTTTTTTTTGTACAGTTGTAATTAGTGACAAGAATCGCATTCCGCTGGAAATCTATTAAAATCTACGTAGATAGAGTAATATTTTTCTACATGTAGCCTACTCAAAATTGCTGTTTCCTATCAATTTTATTGTTTTGACACGTGGTTTAAATTCTCCCCATGAACGATACAGATAAAATAATGAGTCACTGGTATCGCTGTCCACAAAATAAAAGATAAAATCTACGCAGGTAGAAGGCTAATTTAAATCTAGCCTACTCAAAAGTTGGCTATAGGCTATTTGTGTTTATCACTTTGACTGTTTGGAAACGTGAAAAATTTCTTTAAAATGATATCAGATTCATCGTTAAAAGTGCTTAAAAAACACTCGGGACCTTTCCATCGGTTATTGTGTTTAAAACCACACGATTTCGAAAGGTATGAAAACTCTTCTCGTTGTCAAGTGGAACAACCTAAATCATACTCCAATACCTATCAACTAGTATAATAGACCTCAGATACTAGAGGAAATCGCGTTTTGTAACGCCTAACAAAACAAAAAAATCAACCTACGTGGCATGAAGTATTAAACACCAAAACAATGCCTTTAATCAAAGCTACGAATTTGAGACGACACACTAAAGCTTCACAATAACTCCTATAATTCGCAAACGAGTTGAAAAGGAAAAGGTAAAGTTTGTCTTGTTTATGAGGCGAAGTTAGGACTACAGTCCTCTCTACCACTCAACCTCGACCTTTACCTAGCGTCACCGTATTAGTCACATTACAAATGTAAATGGTGACTTCGAACCCGCGCCACCGGAGTGATGAGCTCCGAGACGCGTGATACCATCCGCCACGGATCCGCTGCGGATCCAAACTTGCAAAACTAAGGAGGTCATGGCGAAAAGGGTTCAACACAATAGACAAATGGCAAAGTTGGACAAAACTGGCTTATAAATAGTTACAAAGAGGTCGCGATTTTCATAATTTGCAAAAAGTCAAACCTCTACGATTCCCAAAAATCATGAGGAGTTTAATGTTTAATCTAAGCTATCAATGATTTCTTGATCAAAGTTAAGAGCGGAGTTAGTACTTGAGGTAAGTCTTAGTAGTTGGCAAATTGAGAAATGCTCATTCAAAACAATTCTTTAAAAATCTCAACGCATACACCAAGAATGATGATTCTCAAGCATCTAGTTTACTGGGGTTAGTCAGGCCTACGACTACCAAAATAAAATATCCCGAATAAGATAATTATAGGTTATGTCTTTCTCAATATGGATTGGATTGTGTATGGTTATTTATGTTTAGAAGGCAAAAATTTATTAGGTTTGTACCAAATACTATGTTCTGACGATGCTACCACTTTTGTTGTTATCTCTCGAAGAGATTTAGTTAGTAAAACAATTATGATCTTTGAAAGTTTTTGACAATTAGTATAGCAAATAGAGCGTCGAAATATAGTATATTATATTAGGTGATGTTGGGGTTCCTTTATGTAAAAAATGAAAGTGGTTTGCGAACATAATCCTAGCCCTTTCAGCATCTTCAGGAAGTCGTGTTATTTTGTATTTTTTTACTTACAATTAGTCTCCAGATTTTTGACCGACAGATTCAAACTTGGTAGGTGTTTATGTGTCATTAGTTGTACCTTTAATAAAAAGATATTTCATTTAAAACTCAATAAGAAAAAAAATGTTATTTAAATTTTTCACAATTATTGGTGATAATACAAAATTTGTTAAGAGTAAAATTATAATTTATAATTTTACTTAAAGATATTTTTCCAATTTCTTATGATATTATTTTACAAACTTTTACAACTGGTACATTTACCAGTTGTAAAAGACGTAAAAAATGAAATATTAATGTGTACCGGAAAAAAATGAGTTTGTATCTATGTAAAATTATAAATTACAATTTTTACTCTTTGAAAATTTTTTGTATTATGCGCCATTTTATGGTATTTCAATTTGAAAAATTTAAACACGCCATTTTGTTTCTGTATGGTTTGAAGACATAATTATTTTTCTTAAATTGCCCTTAGGACATATAAACACCATACCAAGTTTGAATGCAATCGGTCAAAACCGTTCTGGAGATAAATGTTTAAGTAAAAATACAAAATGGCGGCTACTGGAGTAACGAAGAATTTTGGACCCATGTTTATAGGGACTTTTTCATTGTTTTTGCATAAGGAACCCAATTTGAAATTTATGCCCTATTTTTGAATCACCCTGTATAGTAGATTTTGTCGAAATATACACTTAAACCCATAACGGGGTTTGTTTGTGTTTAATGGTGATACCTGAAGAGACCACAGCACTATTGTTGTTATAACGGGTTGGTTAGTTTTCAGGCGTTTGTCGGGCGCGGTTCCAAACGTTGTGAGTTTTGGCGCAGGTCCACGTTTCCTCAATTAATTTTGTAGAATTATCTTGTTGAGTAATTATTCCTATTTTCAAAGTGTAATTTACCCTGCTACTAACCCTGATTAGTAACGATCTTTGCCTATCGTTGACTGTTGATATACGGCCTGTATTATACTAGGACTTTGTGTGTATACTAAGACGTATACAGCGTGTATTATACTGGGAAAATGTCCATCTTCGCAGATAAAGTCAGCTGTAGTATATAAAAGAAATACCTACTTAAAAATGATGAGTACCTTTATTTTGGACCACTCTGTATAATATGATTTGATTTCATATTAACAGATTTATATGTCCAAAAATAGCCTATTTTGAACTCTGAAAACGTGTTATAATCGAACCGAATGTATTGATCTATTTCATAAGTACGAGTAGGCTACTGGACAAAATAGTTTGTGTTGTTTATATTTTCCTCTGACTATTGAGTTATATAATCTGAGAAATTTACAACCCTTGTAAAGAAGTCTTTGTTTAACCCCATTCTTCACAAAACAGCGAACTCAAAAGCCCTGAGAAAAATACACTTAAACTCAATTCCACTCTGCAGCCAGTTTCAAACAAAATCAATCCACAGATCGTTTCCAACAGCTGACGGGGAGATATAAACCTTAACAATCGTATTAGAAAGATAACCAGGAAAAACACTAACCGCTGCTGGAAGCGTTACAACTGGTGTAAAACAAACACTAGAAGCCTGACATACGGTCACAAACAATCAAACAAACAAGCAAACAACTCGCAAAACCCATCCACAGAGTCGTTCTGTGCAGATAAACAAACAGACTGGCCGCAACTGCATCTGGATGCAAACCACACTGATGCAGACCGTAAACAAACAGCTGTTTGTAATTAATTGAAGTTATAAGTCAATTCGTCCGATCATCAAGATCCAAAACGTCGTTCCCAAACTACTTCGATACTTTGATTTGAGACATCGACCACTCCTAGAGGGTATTTTAAGGTGAATACGGGATGAAGGGTGAAGAGTGTTTTGATGGATGATGTGGTGTAGTCTTGTTACAAACTAGGGCTGACTGTCCCCAAGTTGGGTCATTAGTTAATAGCCCAACGACCAATGAAATGGACCAACGACTTAACGTGACTTCCGAACCACGTAAACTGCTAGAATCTGCCACAGAAGACATTGGCTAGATATGTACTGTTCAGTCTTTGTTAATTCATTATACCGGGCGTCAAAAGACATACCCCTTTTACTTTTGAATGAATCAAAATTCTGAATAAGCTTTGCCATATGTATTGAGGGTCAACTGAAGTAATTTTTGGCATATTTTGGAGGTTTGCCCCAACCCAAAATAGAAGTGGGGATGACCTTTAAAATACTGTATTTATTTTACCCATGAGACACCTCATATTTTGAAAGGGTATAAACCACAAATTCATTGATACCGTTAAAAGACTTTACGATGACCCTGTTCAAAGGGCAGCCCAAATATATGGTTAATTGTTTGAGCGGAAAAAATGAAGGCGGTCGCTACCGTTCAAAATATTCAAAAGGTCATCCCCTACTAGCCCTATTTTAAGTTGGGGGCAAACCCTCAAAATATGCCAAAATGTACTTCAGTTGACCCTCAATAGATATACAAAGCACGTTCAAAATTTTATTCATTTTAAAATTAAAGTGTTACAAGGTTCCCTTGGATAGCAAATAACCCTCACGTAGGATTTCATAACATGTTTTCTAGATCTTTCCCAGTTGCTCACTAATTTAACAAATCTCCCAGCTTAGCCAAAACAATTTAATATGCTAGCTATTAAAACCTTAAACTTCCAATCTTAACACGTATCAAAGCTACAAACTGTATAGAATACAGAATGTTACATTCAGTGAACTACAAACATAAACTGCATCAAAGGTGAATTGTAGAGCTGAATCAACCTTCACACTCACAGATAGGGTCAGGGTTACACTGCCCCAGTGTTTATCCTGTCTGTAATGTGCTGTAAACACGTCTTGTACATAGCAGGCACCACGCACGTTGTAGGCGATCTAACACTGACACCGAGAGCCAGGAAATACTTTGTACCTAGTAACAGGGAAACGTGTCGTAATGGGGGCAGGAAGGTAGGAGTAAAAGAGGAAAAGAATGAGTGGAATTAAACAACGAAGAAGCAAAAGTCGATAGAGCCAACTATAAAAAAACAGAACACGTCGCGAGGAGGGATGTGTCAGACTAAGTCCCGTATCTAAGATAACCGGGATCTATAGTTCAGCAGTCTAGTATAATACACCGGGAACCTCACTTCTTTAAAAGAAAAATAATCGATGTCTCATACATAAAATTAGCAGACCGTCCAATCAGTCAAGCTTCAGTTGAAATAAGGCCCCTCTGGCTACCGCTCATTAAAAATGAACTTAAGCGTAGGGACAACCATAATATTCAAGTAAATTTTTAACAAGAAACAACTCAAAACTCATAGAATGGTATTAAGGACGCAAAACAGGCCACAGAGAACTTAACTCACGTAAGCCGCCCCTTCTCCCATTGGCTGTGCATAAATAGGATTTTTGTGTTTCTTTGTTATAGTTGGCTAGCCTATTTTGAACTCTGAAAACGTGTTATAATCGAACCGAATGTATTGATCTATTTCATAAGTACGAGTAGGCTACTGGACAAAATAGTTTGTGTTGTTTATATTTTCCTCTGACTATTGAGTTATATAATCTGAGAAATTTACAACCCTTGTAAAGAAGTCTTTGTTTAACCCCATTCTTCACAAAACAGCGAACTCAAAAGCCCTGACAAAAATACACTTAAACTCAATTCCACTCTGCAGCCAGTTTCAAACAAAATCAATCCACAGATCGTTTCCAACAGCTGACGGGGAGATATAAACCTTAACAATCGTATTAGAAAGATAACCAGGAAAAACACTAACCGCTGCTGGAAGCGTTACAACTGGTGTAAAACAAACACTAGAAGCCTGACATACGGTCACAAACAATCAAACAAACAAGCAAACAACTCGCAAAACCCATCCACAGAGTCGTTCTGTGCAGATAAACAAACAGACTGGCAACTGCATCTGGATGCAAACCACACTGATGCAGACCGTAAACAAACAGCTGTTTGTAATTAATTGAAGTTATAAGTCAATTCGTCCGATCATCAAGATCCAAAACGTCGTTCCCAAACTACTTCGATACTTTGATTTGAGACATCGACCACTCCTAGAGGGTATTTTAAGGTGAATATGGGATGAAGGGTGAAGAGTGTTTTTGATGGATGATGTGGTGTAGTCTTGTTACAAACTGAAGCCGACTGTCCCCCAAATTGGGTGATTAGTTAATAGCCCAACGACCAATGGAATGGACCAACGACTTAACGTGACTTCCGAACCACGTAAACTGCTAGAATCTGCCACAGAAGACATTGGCTAGATATGTACTGTTCAGTCTTTGTTAATTCATTATACCGGGTGTCCAAAAATCATACCCCTTTTACTTTTGAATGAATCAACATTCTGAATAAGCTTTGCCATATGTATTGAGGGTCAACTGAAGTAATTTTGGCATATTTTGGAGGTTTGCCCCAACCCAAAATAGGGGTAGTGGGGGGTGACCCTTTAAAATATTTATTTTACCCGTCATGAGACACCTCATATTTTGAAAGGGTATAAAACCAAATTCATTGATAACGTTAAAATACTTTACGATGACCCTGTTCAAAAGGGCAGCCCAAAATATGATTGAGCGGAAAAATGAAGGCGGTCGCTACCGTTCAAAATATTTCAAAGGGTCATCCCTACTAGCCCTATTTTAAGTTGGGGCAAACCCTCAAAATATGCCAAAATGTACTTCAGTTGACCCTCAATAGATACGCCAAAGCACGTTGTAAACTTTTGATTCATTAAAAACTTAGGGGTTACAAGGTTTCCTTGGATAGGCAAATAACCCTCACGTAGGATTTCATAACATGTTTTTTCTAGATCTTTCCCAGTTGCTCACTAATTTGAACAAATCTCCCAGCTTAGCCAAAACAATTTAAATAATGCGCTAGCTATTAAAACCTTAAACTTCCAATCTTAACACGTATCAAAGCTACAAACTGTATAGAATACAGAATGTTACATTCAGTGAACTACAAACATAAACTGCATCAAAGGTGAATTGTTAGAGCTGAATCAACCTTCACACTCACAGATAGGGTCAAGGGTTACACTGCCCCCAGTGTTTATCCTGTCTGTAATGTGCTGTAAACACGTCTGTACATAGCAGGCACCGCACGTTGTAGGCGATCTAACACTGACACCGAGAGCCAGGAAATAACTTTGTACCTAGTAACAGGGAAACGTGTCGTAATGGGGGCAGGAGAGGTAGGAGTAAAGAGGAAAAGAATGAGTGGAATTAAACAACGAAGAAGCAAAAGTCGATAGAGCCAACTATAAAAAACAGAACACGTCGCGAGGAGGGATGTGTCAGACTAAGTCCCGTATCTAAGATAACCGATCTACAGTTCAGCAGTCTAGTATAATACACCGAACCTCACTTCTTTAAAAGAAAAATAATCGATGTCTCATACATAAAATTAGCAGACCGTCCAATCAGTCAAGCTTCAGTTGAAATAAGGCCCCTCTGGCTACCGCTCATTAAAAATGAACTTAAGCGTAGGGACAACCATAATATTCAAGTAAATTTTAACAAGAAACAACTCAAAAAACTCATAGAACAAAAACCAAAAACAGGCAAAACAGGCCACAGAGAACTTAACTCACGTAAGCCGCCCCTTCTCCCATTGGCTGTGCATAAATAGGAATTTTTTGTGTTTCTTTGTTACAGTT
Source organism: Matsumurasca onukii (assembly GCA_018831715.1). NCBI lineage: Eukaryota > Metazoa > Arthropoda > Insecta > Hemiptera > Cicadellidae > Matsumurasca > Matsumurasca onukii. The sequence continues at coordinate 4,106,474 of CM032063.1, read as the reverse complement.
GGCTAGCCTGCTGCTAGTGTGTGTGATTGGCCTGTCACCGGCCAACCAGTTAGTCTAGTGATAGCTCGTTCAGTCAGTGGACGTGTGTTGTGATTAGTTTTGAATTTACTCCGGTGACTTGTTTACTTTCATAGTGTGGCTTGTGTTTGTAATATTGTAGTTTTGTTTTCTATAGGCTATTCCTAAATTTTAAGATTTTTTATTTATTTATTTGTATATATACGGCAAACGCCATTTTACAAAGAATACAAAAAATGCGTAACATGCTATGATTGATTTGTTGTTTGACTTAACAACTACATGTTGTTTGGTAGACTGGTCAGCTACGCTGACTACTTTAAACTAGCTCATTTTCTAATGTTCTGTGTTATTAGGTTATTTTCACTGAAGTTTATCAGATTGCCGATCCCGAAACGTCGTGATCCTTTTTGTACTAACGATGGAAAATGTCCGTAATAATTATAATTCAACTTCTGAAATCCTCCCATCGTCAACAACAAACTTCAAATAAAGAACGTTTACCTTCTCAGGCAGACGAGTTTATGGCGTTTAATTGGTAGACCTTGTAATTAGTTGGCCGACTAGGAACTAGAGTGGGATAATTTGAATGAAGGAGAGAGAGAGAGAGAATGGAAAATGGTATGTATGAAAGAGACTTAGATGTGACAGTGAATGGAAAATGTCACCAACCAACTTTGCCGACGATTGCCTTGCATTGAAAAATGTTTTGCAATAAAAATGTATTTATTTATTGCTTGCATTTTGCCGGTAAAGTCGGTGAAATTCGCGCAGCGACGGCAGTGGCGCACCCTGTTGTTATCGCAGGCGTGACCAAGGCTCTTGTTATCTATTGTTCCAGCAGCGCTCCCACTTCCCTGGACTCCGTGAGTCATCCTCCAGCCTCCAGTACTGTCTCCAGCTCCAGGCTACATTACATCTCTAACCGGCAGATATGTGATATAAGAGCGCCGTACTTTAGTGGAAGCCAAGTTTTAGTTCTGCCAACTACCCAAAAATCTCCCATGATATTTCTGCCAACTATCCGAAATCCTCCCATGATATTTCTGGCAACTATCCAAAACTCCTCCCATGATATTTCTGGCAACTATCCAAAACCTCCCATGATATTTCTGGCAACTACCCAAAACCTCCCATGATATTTTGCCAACTATCCAAAACCTCCCATGATATTTCTGGCAAATCACCTACAGTCCCATATATTTCTTCCAACTATTCGAAATCCTTCCCATGATATTTCTGCTAACTATCCAAACCCTCTCATGATATTTCTGGCAACTATCCAAAAACCTCCCATGATATTTCTGCTAACTATCTGAAATCCTCTCATGATATTTGGCAACTACCAAAACCTCCTATTTCTGCCAACTATCCAAAACCTCCCCATGATATTTCTAACCATCCAAAACCTCCCATATTTCTGCCAATCCATCCAAAACCTCTCATGATATTTCTGCTCAACTATCCAAAACCTCCATGATATTTCTGCTAACCATCTGAAATCCTCTCATGATATTTCTGCCAATATCCAAAAATTCTTATTTCTGCCAACTATCCGAAATCCCTCCTTACATATTTCTGCCAACTATCCAAAACCTCCTTATATTTCTGCTAACTATCCAAAAACCTCCCATGATATTTCTGCCAACTATCCAAAAACCTCCCATGATATTTCTGCCAACTATCCAAAACCTCCCATGATATTTCTGCCAACTATCCAAAATTCTCCCATGATATTTCTGCCAACTATCCAAAACCTCCCATGATATTTCTGCCAACTATCCAAAACCTCCCATGATATTTCTGCCAACTATCCAAAAACCTCGCATGATATTTCCATCATATGTTGGAAGAACCGAGTTCACATTTCAGAACCCCACACTTACCGACATCACAATGACGCTGATTGGCCAGTGCTTGACATATCACGACAAGCCCAGAGTGAGAGATTAGCAAGTCATATGTTGGACTCGGGTCATCTGGCAGCCAGAGACCGGTTCAACCTGCCTAGAGCCTCGTGTGAACGGGCCCTATCATGTTACCAGGCCCTGCCAGTGTGATTGTTGGGTATATATTACGCGTTAACTTTCGGCCAATGGCGATTTTTGTTGTCTTTGCGGGAAGATTATTATCGCCACTAACTTAGTTTACCTTTATTGCCGAATATTTGGAAAAATAAGATATTCATGCAGTCAGCCTGGTAAGACCCAGCACCGATCCTGTCCCCCAGAACACGTTCTGTAGTCCGGGCGTTGTGTGTAGTCCGAGTTGAATGAAATTAGAAACAAATTTTCTATTAATGATACGTAGTAAAACGTGTAGTAAAAGGCCATGTAAGCCTTAGGCTGCAGGCTTCAAAAGAAATGGTAGTAGCGATATTCCAACTTTGCTCAGCTCATTCAAAAAGTGGCAAAACATGGTTTCGTAGTTCGCTGTTTCCGACGCCGTTTATGAACCGAAACGTACAAATGCGGGTTTATATGATAGGGCAGGAGTGGTTCTATGTTCCTTATACTATTTTGCTAACTCTAACATAATTTTGGTGAAGATATTAAAAAAATTAGGTTATATTAACCTTTGAGAACATGGAAAACAACATTTCTAATCTCTACACTAAATAATAGCGTCCTTAACGAAGGACTACGAAAGCATGTTTTGAGCAACTTTTCTGGCGTCATCAATCCTCTTAACAGTTAATTGCTGGAATGAACTGTTTTCATCCAATTATTAACTCTTTCCGCGACCGTTGTCAATTTCCCCCTTACCGCACAATTCCACCTTAACCTTACAAAGTGCAGTATCACAAAAGTACGATTCTCCTGGAGCCTATAGCCAATTAACGTTGAAAGGTGGTCATACTGTTCTGCTCCCAGCGGGGGGCCTTGGTCGCTTGAATACCGCTGGCTCTGTCGAGCACAAAGCGCCTAATTGGGCTTGATGGAGAACAACGATAGCCGAGTGCATTGCAATATGCAGATTGCAGAGTATGGGAAGTCTCTCATAGATGGCGGCAGTGTTGGGAATTCGTCCTAGTGAAACTCCCTCTGAGTCTAAAATCTAGGTTTATTTCTTTATTGAATTCTCCATTTTTATTTTTAGAGGCGTTGGCTGCAATACCATAATGTATAATCTTTTAATGTTACTTTGATCTACTATGTTACCTTGATTTGAGACACCAATCAATTTTAAAGTGAATTTAGGATGAATGGTGAGTGTGATGAGTGTCAATGGTTGATGATGTGTAGTCTTGTTTAAAAAACTAGGACAGACTGTTCCCCAGATTAGGTCATCATTTAAAACCCAACCTGTCAATGGAAAGGATTAAAGCTGGGATATGAATAATTTAAATATATTAGACCTGGTTTAAAAAATGTGTTTACAGTTCATTCTCTATTTTATAGCCACGTAAATCAATCACTCTGTTTAAACATAGGCTCACGTTATTATTTTTCAGACTCTGTAAGTCCTATCCCTTAACTTGGAAATTTTCAATACTTGAGAAGAAAAGAAGTCCTTCTTAAGTGGATATAGGTCCTGAACGACAGCGGCGTGTGTCGCTCATGCTTCTAGCGACCTTGACACACTTCCCTTCCGCACTCTGGCTTCACTCTCTCCTCTCTTCTCTCATCCATCTATCCATCCATCCTTCGCACATTCGGCCCTTTATACAATGACCCCTCGGTAATCAGGTGAAACATCGCATAGTAAACGCATTTGGTGAAAGGAATCGTCTGCGTTTTGACTTGACAAGATTTGTTCATTGAGTTGCTCTATGAATTGGCATATCGTTCGCCTCACTGTGGTCTGCAGAGAGTACCCTCCTACAGCCGCACCCTAATTCCTGCTGCCTCCCCATAAAATGGTGATTATTTAATAAAAGGTTTGATTTAAATTCAAAACGCATCATTTTATATTGGGACTCGTGGCGTGGTCCTGTAATCCAGCTTCATGGAGGTCAGTTTTGAGGATGATATAAGCTCCAGCGGCTCAGATAGTCTCAGTGATCATCTGATGATACCCCATCAACTCCCACCATCGTTTAGACATATCAGACCATCACCTGCGTGGTTCGGAAGTCACGTGGTCCTTGTATTTTCATTGGTCATTGGGCTATTAATTAATGACCCATTCTAAGGAAGAGTCGGTCCTAGTTTGTAACAAGACTACACCTCATAACTCATTACTACCACTCATCACACTCATCCTTCACCACATATTTGCCCTAAAATACCCTCATGAGAGTGGTCGGTATTTCAAACAGTGATTTAGTGATTTATCTATGCTATAAAAACTGAATTTATGATCAAATTCCGATCATTCTGTGTATAAATATTTATGACACCATACCTAGTATAACATACCTCGTATTTACTAAATAAACAAAATCCGTACAGCCAGGCCAAAATAAGGCAGCGGAAAATGGTGGCACTTCCGGTGTAATTTTCGGCCCGTTATAAACAATTCGCTAGGAATCACGGTAGCGCTTGTGGTTACGCTTCAGCTGTGTTTTTATGTATAAGGAAATTTCACGCAAAAAGATTATGTAAAAAAAGGTTTGTCTTCTTTAACGAGATGAAGTTAGGACTACAAAGTCCTCTTCACCACTCAACCTCGACCCTTACCTAGCGTATAGTCAGAGTTACAATTGTAAATGGAAACCGCGCCAGGGGAGTAATCAGCGCCGGAGTCGCACGCGCGCGCACGCACGATTCCAACCCGCTACGGGTCCGATGTACATTTTCACAAAACCTGAAAACCTACTTTTCCAAATTGACAATTTTAGAAGCTCGTAACACAATACACCGACTTATCTGTCATCTGGCTCTACATTAGACTAGGCCTAGGCTGTTTACAATGAAAGAGCATCTGTGCGCGCGGCCTAGTTTGCGCGGGCTCGGTGGTGTTTTGGCAGCGCGGCCAAGTCGACCACGCACCACATAAATAAACACGCGGCACTCTGTGTACACGCCCCATCGCCGCTGCCAGCTGATCGACCATACGCTAATCATGTGTTCCGGAGATGTATTGTGCACTGCGGAAACCAAATATTCACTAGTGGTGAATTTATGGATCAAATATCTGGGGATCAGTAGGCTTAATTTGTAACAAGGCACCTCATCATCCATCAATACACTCATCACACTCACCATTCATCCGATGTTTACCTTTGAATACCCTCTAGAGTGGTCAGTAACTGAGATCAAAGTCAGGTTTTGAGGTATATCATCTGAATACATCAAGATGAACTATCCCAATTACGGTCAGTGGGTTGATTTCTTAATTGAGTTGATAATTGAGGAAAATCCTGATAACGATTTGGTCTAAAAATCCCTTCTGAGAGAGGCCAGTTTTGTTAAACCTAAAGATATGTTGTTTTAAAATATTGCGTCATTTTAATGATTTAATACGTGCAGCTTTGGACCGCATTTTAAAATTTTGTTATGTGTTTTAAAACAATTGATTAAATTTATCGTGGTCCTATAATCCAGCTTCATGGAGGTCAGGTTTTGAGGGATGATACAGGTCTAAAGCGGCTCAGATAGTCTCAGTGATCATCTGATGATACCCCATCAACTCCCACCATCGTTTAGACATACTGTAATCATCACCTGCGTATTCGGAAGTCACGTTAATTCAAGGTCCATTGGTCATTGGGCTATTAATTAATGACCCATTCTAAGGAAGAGTCGGTCTTAGTTTGTAACAAGACTAAACCTCATAACTCATTACTTACCACTCATCACATCAACTTCACCACATATTTGCTCCTTAGCCGTTCCTCATGAGAGTGGTCGGTATTTCAAACAGTGATTTAGGCATTTATGGCATATAAACTGAATTTACGGGACCAAATTCCGATCATACTGTGTATAAATATTTGACGACATTCCCACCGCGCATAACATACCCCCCACAAATAAACAAAATCCGTAAATAAAGCCAGGCCAAAATAAGGCAGTGGAAAATGGTGGTTTTTCCGGTGTAATTTTCGGCCCGTTATAAAACAATTCGCCAGGGAATCACGGTACCGTGGTTACGCTTCAGCTGTGTTTTTATAAATAAGGAAATTTCAAAAGATTATGTAAAAAAGGTTTGTCTTTAACGAGATGAAGTTAGACTACAAAGTCCTCTTCACTCAACCTCGACCCTTACCTAGCGTATAGTCACATTACAATTGTAAATCGAAACCGCGCCAGGGGAGTAATCAGCTCCGGAGTCGCGCGCGCACGATTCCAACCCGCTACGGGTCCGATGTACATTTTCACAAAACCTGAAAACCTACTTTTCCAAATTGACAATTTTAGAAGCTCGTAACACAATCCACCGACTTATCTCTCATCTGGCTCTACATTAGACTAGGCCTAGGCTGTTTACAATGAAAGAGCATCTGTGCGCGCGGCCTAGTTTGCGCGGCTCGCGGTGCGTTTTGGCAGCGCGGCCAAGTCGACCACGCACCACATAAATAAACACGCGGCACTCTGTGTACACGCCCCATCGCCGCTGCCAGCTGATCGACCATACAATGCTAATCATGTTTTCCGGAGATGTATTGTGCACTGCGGAAACCAAATATTCACTAGTGGTGAATTTATGGATCAAATATCTGGGGATCAGTAGGCCTTAATTTGTAACAAGGCACCTCATCATCCATCAATACACTCATCACACTCACCATTCATCCGATGTTTACCTTTAAATACCCTCTAAGAGTGGTCAGTAACTGAGATCAAAGTTAGGTTTCCAACAAAGTGAGTTCTAAGAAGGTTGCACAAACAAAAAATTGTCTACGATGACCATTCTTCAAAAACAAGCAGTTAGAACAATAGCAAAACTGAGATGGATAGAGTCCACCATTCCAGCGTTCAAAAATATAAAACTGTTGACACTGCCCTGTCTCTACTTTTTAGAAATATGTATCTTTTTTAAAGGAAATGCGATTTTTGAGATATGTATATGTACACTCTCACGAAACTAATAGCAGAGAGAACTACCGATCTGAACGATACAGAACGGTGGTTCGTGAACGTTCGCCACCACAGGCGGAGATCAATTCGTCAACGGACTTCCAAATCCGATCAAAATGTTAAAGGCGTTCAAAGCTCGTCTAAAACCAGAAGCTTTTACAGTGCAGTCGAGTTTATGGCACACAATTGGAAACTTCGGGAACACACTACTAAAAGAACAGAATGCAAGATCCGAATGAATGGGAAAAGTACGAATGTAAGTGTGGAATTTGAGGGTAAACGATGTAATATGCACCCTCTAAGCTAATGAGTTTTATGACACGAAATTTTGAAAAGCAGTAGTCAATTTTTTACATAGCTTGAACAGTAGGTCCCAAAAACGCAAGTGCTTTTTTGACCATGCCGTTCTTTTGTGATTTGCATGCAGGATTAAAAAGTGTAAGAATTTAGCTACTGTTATAAAGATAAAGTATAGTCCTAAACATCCCAACTCACAATAATTATTAATATTTTTACGTCTCAATAGGTTCTATCCACAACAATATGTATACAAATTTCCCTTTGTTTATATTGATAAACCCAGTTTGAAGTGACCAGCCTATTACATTACGACTGACCGCTGTTTCCAGCCTAGCGACCAGATTCTAGCCGTTGTACCTCGTTTATTATTAAACTGGTAGCCCCATTCCTCGCATGATTTGTAGCCCAGCTCTCTGCACCGGTCTAAGTGGGTGTTTCTGCGAACTGGAGGCCTCAAAGTAATGCTCGTTAAAACGTCTATGTAGTTCAGTGCGTAGATATGAGTTTTGAGTGCAGGGGCAATATTTGTAGCATGTTATAATGTCTAAGCGAGGTTAAAATATTATTACGGGCGTTTTCCATAGTTCCGAGTAAAGGGTAGTACACGACGTTTCGGATTTGGAATCTCACCCCGTCTTCAGGTGAAAAGTAGCCTAAACCCTAACACGAAACGTTAAGAAATGAGCTAGCCTAAAAGTAATCAACGCAAGCTGACCAGTTACCCACCACCAAATAACCTGAATTTTTTTGCTTAAACTTATTCGGCCCCTAGAAAACAATACAACATGCACTTTACAAACACTTTACGAAATTAAAAAAAACTAATAGAGAAATCAAGCATGTTTACGGCCAGTGACAGCTGCACACTGACTGACTACTTGGCCCATTTGTTGGCTCAGAGCAGTGGACGACCAATCACAGCCGTGAACCAGACTGGCCAACTGTAACAGATAACACAAAATATACCTATTTGTGCACAGCCAATGGAAGGAAATTTAAAGAGTTTTGAAGAATAAAAAAAAGGTAAAAGGTAAAGTTTGTCTTGTTTAACGAGTCGAAGTTAGGACTAAAAAGTCCTCTCTAACTCAACCTCGACCTTTACCTAGCGTCACCGTATAATCACATTACAAATTGTAGTGACTGTGGCTCGAACCCGTGCCACCGGATTGATCCGAATACGGATCCGCTCAAGAAAGAATCTGGTTGTACTAGAAAAGGAGTGGTACTATTTTAACCTCAGAAATTGCACCATCGTCAACAAACTTCCAACAAGGAATGAAAACTCCTTTATACCCTTCGATGCCTACATTTTTATCACCAAGACAAAGTTTTATTACAATAGTAAGTACTATAACTTGATACTGATGTACTAGTACCGTAGTGATGGTAAAAATATAAAGTATTTATATGAAGTGACTTAACTTTCACTATATATTACGATCGGAATAAAGTAAGTTTGTCTTGTTTAACAAGGCGAAGTTAGGATTACATAGTCCTCTGTACCACTCAACCTCGACCTTTGCCTAGCTTTACCGCATAGTCAGTTACAAGTGGTGACTGCGGGGATCGAACTCGCACAACGGAAATGATGAGCTCCGGAGTCACGCACGATTCCAATCCGCCACGGAATGGTTGTATATTTAAATCTACTACCCGCAGAGATGAGAATATAAAACAACACAGATAAAAATAGTGTAACATTCACTTAATCACTATTTGAGATGCCGACCACTCTGAGGGTATTTTAAGGCAAATATGTGGTGAAGGATGAGTGTGATGAGTGGTAGTAATGAGTTATGAGGTGTAGTCTTGTTACAAACTAAGACCGACTCTTCCTTAGAATGGGTAATTAATTAATAGCCCAACGACCAATGGAAATACAAGGACCAACGGCTTAACGTGGCTTCCAAACCACGCAGGTGATGGTCTGATTTGTCTAAACGGTGGTGGGAGTTGATGCGGGTATCATCAGATGATCACTGAGACTATCTGAGCCGATTTAGACCTATATCATCCTCAAGACCTGACCTCCATGAAGCTGGATTACAGGACCACGCCACGAGTCCCAGTAATGACATTGTTCAAAACTCGACTAAAGCGACCTTTAGCGTCTCATGCATTTATGACGTTTATCCAACACGTGGTTGCGAATTATTTCCTTTTTCCACAAAGTATTTATTGTGTGTTTGCACGCCAAATTATGAGTGAAACCAAACTTAATTTAATTGTATTGTTTATTTTTAAAAGCAACACATTACTCTACATGCAATTACAGTAAAACTTTATTCATCTTAGCAACAAAGTTGACAAAAATCCAGCCTAACGCCGGATTAGAATGAAGCGTGGATGAGATGATATGAGGTTAAATCCCGCTATCAGTTACTGTGTTGTATGTATGTGTGTTGAACTGGGTCAGATACACGAGATAACTAGAGACACGTGTACGCACTCACACACGCGCAACGTATGCGCGAGCTGCGTGTTATCTCTTATCACACAGCGCCAGGCCACCTATCAGCGTTAGGAGGTGTGCATGACATGCAAATATAGGCTGGGAAAGGGTGAATTTTTTAACCTGTGTGTTTTCCGATTTCTGCTATTTGCTACGCTTGCAGCTTCCTCTTCCGACTAATAGTGTAGATTAATTTTATCTGGATAGTTTATTAGAGAGGAACAATGAAAAGTTAAGTTTTAACTTAAGAGTGCACAGTACTTGGCGGCCATTTTGGTTTTGTCCCTTAAGAACAATTTAAAAGAAGCATTTTCTTGAGACACTTCACGCCTACAATTTTTATCAGATCTTTTTGAAATGAGCTTTAGTTGAAATATGACCATGTACTGCAGAGTCTCCGCTCCGCTGACCACATTTTCTTTTAAATTTTATTAGTTTTATAGTAAAAACAAGAAATTTAAACACAACGTTCCTTTTGTTTTTGGATTTATGTCACAGTTTGATGAAAGAGTAAATGGAAATTCAGCTCAGCGGAGTCACTAAAACATTTAATATATTTAAAACAAAGTTTATTTCAAAAAATCCGATGACAACTTTAGGCGTGAGGTGTTTTAAGAAAATGCATGTTTTTTTTTCATTGATCTTAAGGAACGAAATTCAAGGTCACAGCCACTACTTATCCCTCGCCCTCTAACCCAGATTCACCATTAAATATCCTCTAAGAGTCGTCGGTGTCTCAAATCAAAGTATCAAACTTTTATGCACACAGTTATTTATGGAGTTTATTTCCTATATTATATGCAACATAATATTGAATACAAGTTGTTTTAAAACAACAGTTTCATACAAGTTAAATTTTGAAATAATACACCAAGGTTTGAATTAATCACTATTTTCACAAACACTTTTCAAATATTCTCAGTGTTTTTCTTTTCACCTTTCATTATTATTGCTTAAAGACCCGTTAGACCACGCAAAGAACGTTAACTCTGTCTTGACAAAATGGCTTTTCTTCGTGCCCAGACATGCTTCATCCTTTCGAAATCATCTCATTTGCCTTCATCAGCCCAAGATACTCCTCTTCTCTTAGTAACTTCCCTCTGGCCAACTCTCCTATCCGACCAACTTTGCTTTTACCTGTACCTGTACAAAAAATTATAACATTTCTTTGTCAGTCTAGAAGGTTGCATTCTTTTATGTCCGTATAATTTCAGTATTATAAGGCCTTTTTTCTTTTATTCTAACACTTGTACACGTGTACACATGGACGCCAACACAGACGCTGTCCTCATAACGAAGGACAGCCGGCTTTTCGCCAGCCCGTACTTGCCATGAGTAACCAAGGACCGGAGAAGCGAGCACAAATATTAGGAAACCACCTGTGTTAGCATATCAGTATCCTCAATTTCTAAAAACCAATTTTTAAAATGTCCGCAATAATAGTTTAAACTCTGAAAATTTCCCATCGCCAACAACAAACTTTAGACAAAGAATCAGGTCTGTGTGTTTACAAAGGTGTCAGAGCGGCGAGAGGGCAGCGTTAGTGCGAGCTTTATCCTGGTATGATAGGAAACCCTTCACTAGACAACACACAGAGAGGCTTCAGATATCGATCCTATACGTAGTCTAGTCTTTATTTATACCGCTACAAGTAGATAGTCTCAGTGATCATCTGATGATACCCGCATCATCTCCCACCATCGTTTAGACATATCAGACCATCACCTGCGTGGTTCGAAAGTCACGTTAAGCCGTTGATCCTTGTATTTCCATTGGTCATTGGGCTATTAATAAATGACCCATTCTAAGGAAGAGTCGGCCTTAGTTTGTAACAAGACTACACCTCATAACTCATTACTACCACTCATCACACTCATCCTTCACCACATATTTGCCTTAAAATACCCTCATGAGAGTGGTCGGCATCTCAAATAGTGATTTAGTAGTGAGGACAATATCTATAAAGGTAAAAGTACGGTTGTAAATTAAATTTAGAAGAAATTCCTTAGCTGTGACTGTTGCATTTTTATGCATAGTAATCTAAGGTGACCTATTAGAGATCTTTAAAAAAATTGTCTTTACAGAGTATATCTAGCAAAAGTAGGTTACCTTTCTAGGACATCTTTGTATACATAAAATATTAACTAGTTCAGTAAAATTTGTCTGTTAATAATTCACCTGTGTTATTAAAATTAATCCTTTTTCGTTTCACTGTTTTACGAATATAAGATTAAATCTTTTTTACGAGTAAATCCCTACAATAAAGAATGCAATGTACAATATTAATTTTAACGTAACAAAACCCTTCATCAACCTTTCAAGATGGTACTCCACAGCGATACAGAAATATTTCAACCTAATTATGAAGTTTAGATGCGGTGTGAACCGGAAGAACTAGATTATAGTTGTGACACGGGCCGCGAAAACCTAAGAGTTAAACCCCTTCATAATTAATAGTCTCCAAAATGTAAAACTGTACCAATGATTACTGACGTATTGATTGCTTGACGTAATTGATCTACATTGACTGTAGTAAACATCACTCTACTAGTGACGTAGTCTTGTCCAACAACTACTGCACTTAACCATTCGTATCACTAAATCACTATTTGAGATGCCGACCACTCTCATGAGGGTATTTTAAGGCAAATATGTGGTGAAGGATGAGTGGTAGTAATGAGTTATGAGGTGTAGTCTTGTTACAAACTAAGGCCGATTCTTCCTTAGAATGGGTCATTAATTAATAGCCCAATGACCAATGGAAATACAAGGATCAACGGCTTAACGTGACTTCCGAACCACGCAGGTGATGGTCTGATATGTCTAAACGATGGTGGGACTTGATGCAGGTATCATCAGATGATCACTGAGACTATCTGAGCCGGTTTGGACCTATATCATCGTCAAAACCTGACCTCCATGAAGCTGGATTACAGGACCACGCCACGAGTCCCAGTCTAGCAAGCAGGCAGCCATGCAGACTAGCTCTTTTCCTAGTGTTTTGTGTCATGTTTTAGGTTAATTATCACCTGAAGACGAGGTCAGATTCCTGATCCCGAAACGTCGTGCCCTTTTTGTTCACTCAAAAACGACGGAAAACATCCCCGAAACTGTACCATCGTCATTAACAAACTCCGAACAAAGAAAACCATGTGTTCTTATTTAAAATATAGCTACATACAAATATTTTCTATCTTAAAAAACGCACTATCATTGTTTTAAAGTTAAAAGTGTTGGTAATTCTGGACGAAACTATACGGCAAGCTCTTGCCATAAAGTTCGAAAAATCATTTTACGGACGATTGACGTTAATCGATTCAAAATTTAATTAATTTCTGCGATGACTCACTATATGAAAATAGCGCGTTACAAGAATGGGTGAAACCAGCATCGATTTCCCCGTTCCCCTTGCAGTTTTGTCTTTAGATGATGTAACATTCAGAGCACTTTACTAGTACTTAGTGATGTTGACCTTATTGCTTAACAGTCACAGTTCTTGTCACGATAAGATATAATTAAAATATAAGTGCATAATTATAAAATAGTTTTCTATAGCATTTTGGTTTTCTACAACAACCCAAGAATTGCAATATATTTACTCTTGAAATTTGTCTAGCACAAATAATACATTTTCAGTATATTTTCCATTGCATTCAGATAAAGGATTTCATATAATGGAAGTCTAAAGAGTGTGCAGTAGTGGCTGTGACCTTGCATTTCGTCCCGTAAGAGCAATGTAAAATATGCATTTCCTTAGGTCACCTCACGCCTTCAGTTTTCATCATTTTTATGAAATAAACGCTGTTTCAAAGTGCATTAAATTTTTCAGTGGCTCCGCTGAGCCTAATTTCCATTTTCTCACTAATATAATTTTGACATAAATTCAAACATAAAAAAATTGCATTGTTTTGAATGTTTTGATTTTACAAGTAAAATAATAATTTTTTTAAAGTGGTCATCGGAGTGACTGCAGCACATTGTTAACTTTAAAATAAAACCTATTACAATAAGGTCCGATAAAAATTGAGGTGTCCCAAGAAAATGTCTGTCTCAAAAACAAAATGGCCGACAGCTACTGTGCAAAGATAAAATTTAAAAGCAGAACTAAATTCCTTATCAAAACATCACCTTTAAACCACTTAATTCCCTATACTACACACTTTTAGTCTATAATTCAAACGTTGTACTAATTTATTCATAGCAAACTATTTAATATCACTCGCGTTTGCATAATGCATACATTGAACAGTGATTAGAATAATCGTATTAAGCAACTATGATACATGGCAAATGTATTAAACAAATAGAGCGCGTTGCTATGCATAGATCTGCCAACTCAATGTAAATTGATACTGGTTTCTTGTAATGATAACTGACATTGACTGGGACTTGTGGCGTGGTCCTGTAATCCAGCTTCATCAGGAGGTCGGGTTTTGAGGATGATATAGGTCTAAAGCGGCTCAGATAGTCTCAGTGATCATCTGATGATACCCGCATCAACTCCACCATCGTTTAGACATATCAGACCATCACCTGCGTGGTTCGGGTCACGTTAAGCCGTTGGTCCTTGTATTTCCATTGGTCATTGGGCTATTAATTAATGACCCATTCTAAGAAGAGTCGGCCTTAGTTTGTAACAGACTACACCTCATAACTCATTACTACCACTCATCACACTCATGTTCACCACATATTTGCCTTAAAATACCCTCATGAGAGTGGTCGGCATCTCAAATATAGTGATTTAGTGATTTAGATCCTGATACTTTTGATATTTTAGATGTTTAATATTTTTAAAGTAGCTATTTTGATTGAAAAAGAGAGATATTTATGCTGTCAGTATGACGAAACCCAGGTCTGGGGCCGTGAAATGAGCACCGATCCTGATCCCCCAGAACACGTTTCGAGCATTTATTTATTTATTTATTTTTTTTTTTTTTCAAAACATTGTGTACATATTTTTATATTTGTGATATCTTCACAGGTCATATCTTTGTCCAATTTTCACACAGTCGAGTGCTTGTGTTCCTTTTGTAAATATTTTAGACAAATTTCTTAGACAAGTTCATTAGCCAGCCAAATTGGAATACCCAGCAACTTTGGGAAAAGGTTTTCACCTAAAAAGTTATTTTAAATATAAAAACTGGTAAATAATTTCATTAGGTATTATGACTGGCGCATGTAATTTCAATATACAACTTACCTATAAATAAAAAAAACAATAAAAAATCCATTCATGTGATTTAAAAAAGGCAGGAAAAAATTGATTTTCGACTATAACTGTCCGATAGGAATGAGTAGTCCGTTTTCTATTGAAATTTGTAATGCGATTTCCCATTATTATATGAATTGAAACTTGAAGTAAAAGACCACGTACATCTGAAACCGAAGGCATATTGCTAGAGAAATTCGCTCTCCTCACGCCAGTGACACTTAAAAGTAACAAAAATCTTTCTGGGTCCTGGCCAACAGGAAGGTCCGAACCCCTGAACACCTAACAAGTCAATTGTATTCAATAGACTTGAAAATTTTCTTTTTCTCCACAAAACTAAGAAAATTCCCCAGGAAAGAACCTCGGAGTTTTCGATGGATGAGTCTACTTCCACTAAAAATATTTAGTAAAATTGTGAAGCACCCTTAGAAGTAGTGATTCTATTGACACTGCCTATTTGGGAGTTAACTTAAACCGACGATATCATTATATAAAGTATAAACTTATATAAGTTTAAACCCTAATTGAGCCTGTCTTGGTCCTGTTCCGTATCCAAACGTACAGCGCAATCCAATTCCTCCAATCACACTTCACATTCACAACCATAATCGCACCTTGATTACAAGTCATCGGAGAAACGCAAACAATAGCTTTGATTTCGAATGAGAAAGTAAACTTAATAAGTGCCTCTATCATGAAGCGCCTCAACCAATCAACTAATTTAACTTTGTAATAATCACTTAGATGAAAGTGAATGCCGTAGGCTAATGTAGAATGGATAAGTGATGAGTAGGGCCGGACTTTCGCTACCTCAAGTGCCGATAGATGATGGTTTTACCTATTTCCGGTACGGGGAGAGGGTATGGACGGTATCTGTCAAGAGGATAAACGTTCTGGCACTGGCCGCCGAATTCGCATCCAAGAGCACTTGAAACTCACAGCAAGTTCAAAAGAGAACGGGCGCAAATTTACCGTGAGCTGGTGCACGGGTTGATTAGATTTAGCCGTTGGTCCTTGTATTTCCATTGGTCATTGGGCTATTAGTTAATGACCCATTCTAAGGAAGAGTCGGCCTTAGTTTGTAACAAGACTACACCTCATAACTCATTACTACCACTCATCCTTCACCACATATTTGCCTTAAAATAACCTCATGAGAGTGGTCGGCATCTCAAATAGTGATTTAGCTGATTAATTATTGTTTTTCGGCTTTGAAACTGAATAAGAGTGCATTTTAAACATTTCGTACTCACTAGTTTTAACTTATTTGGAAGCTTTGTTGATTTCAAAGTTAAAAAATGAGTACTGATTCATACTGGGCTACTGGTATACAAATTTGACATTCTTAGACGTTTACGCCCCACTAGCGTATTTTGGCCACCTTATTGTTTGTTTAATATCTTATTTGTCCAAAAATGTGTCCATCGATAGCAAATGTAAATACTGTAATTATGAATGGCCTGTAAACGTTCTGAAAACCAACAGCAGCCGTTTAGAAGTTTAGGAGAAATTGAAAACAGGAAAAGTCAATTTATACGAAAATATGAAAGTGTTCATAGGTATTTAGTTGTTTCTAGCAAAAACACCCAGTATTACGTATAGTTTATGGCACACGACTGGGACTTCGCGTAAACAGACCACGGATCAAGGGGCTAGAGTGGAACAAATTCGAGTGAATGAGAATTGGGTGAATGCAAATACTGTATGTTTGAATGGGATTTCGATGTGTATGAATGCAAAATTTTAGATACTTAATACAAATGACGGTTGCATGACATGTATATGGTTTACGCAATAAAAGATTTATTTATTTATAGAGTTATAGAACAAACCAATACAGTACCTTCACTGAAGTTTTAGTACTTATGGAATAAGAACATATAAGAACATGTAACATTTGAAAGGACAAGTTCACTAAAATGGGTTACTTGTAAAAAGATTAGAAAGTAAAACCTAGAAGTACACTGATTACATTTTAATTTCCGAATTTAGTCGTGTGAAATTAAAACTTTATCAGGATACTTCTATGTATTATTTTATTTTCTAATAAGGTCATGTAAGTTTTTGCTCAAGTCAACAATTTTAGATGTTAGCTGAGCCGTGGCTGGGGCTCCTCAAATTTCGGGGCCCCCAGCTAAATTGAAGCTAGAGATGTTGAAAATACTTGATGCTTTTAACACTTGTATGTAACTATTAAAACTATTTTTTTTTGTATAACATAAGAAGAAGAACCGATCCAGGAAATATAATTTTACAGACAGTTTACTAATATATTGGGGATTCTAGGCGTACCCCAGGAAAGTTTGGTAATTTTCAGTAAAAATTGGGTAATTTTGAAGCAATTATTAAGATCTGGGTCTCAGATCTACGACATAATTTTGTCTAAATGTAAGAGCAATTTAAATCGGGTCAACGCTGAGCCGATACGTAATTGAAACGGATAACGCATACAGGCCTACTGATGACAAGCCTCAGACAGACCTAGCCTACTCCACATGCCTGGGTCTAGGCCTAGCCTACTCGCCGCATGCCTAGGCACATTCTAGGCCTCTCCTCCCCTCGCATTCTACAATTTGTTTTCATCCCACTGGCCTTGCTTGCGTCTTGTTTGGGTTTGAAACCAGATACGTCATTAGACTAAGAAAAGAGCGTATTGTCTTTCCTGCATCTCTTGTATGGTGTGATTGCCGTGTAAATGGACGTGTAGTTCTGGGGGTTAGATAAGGTTAGTTTGGTTTGAAAAAGATGTTATACAAATCCAAACTATTGAACAAAACACTTGCAGTTTAATGGACGATTCTATTTCCAAGGGTTTTACTAGATTTGACATCAAACCAAAAAACACCAAGAGTAGCATAAATACTTCAAAAAACTACGTCTTGATATCAATAACAGGCCGACACACAGCTAAGCGCTAAAGCGCCTCTGGCGTGAATGAATCGAATTTGCTTTGTTATTTGTTACTGTTATTCGCTACACTCACAGCCTCACTTCGGCCTTCGGCCCAAGACTTTCGTGTTCTTTTACTGCAAGTTTTATTACATATTTTGAAACGATAACCCGTTTAACGTTTTATTACTACACGTTCCACTGTTATAGCAAAAACACACTTTTTGGTCGCCATTTTGAAACGACTCAATGGATTTTGATATTTTTGTATATTGATAAAAATTGTCAAAGTACATATTGATTAAAAAATGTCATCAACATTTGGTGAAATTTACTGCTTAGAGAATTAAACTCCCTTTTTTAGAAAACTACCCCCAAAGAGGGGTTTGTGGTGATCCGATTTTCCTGGCTGACGAATTTGACCGAGATATTTACAAAAGGAACGTTTGTACCAAATTTCATGCAAATTCTACTTGTATACACACATACATAAATAAATATTTGTATAAAGTTGAAAAATGCTCAAAACGTGTTCTGGGGAGTCAGGATCAGTGCTCATTTCATGATTCCGGGTCCTGGGTCTTACCATACTGACGGCTTGAATATCTCATTGTTCCAAAGAAAATTGAGAACAGTGTTGAAGGAAATTGTTTGCCTAACGTTCTTTATATCATGAAGAAGTCGAGTCATAGCTGAGAGCCAATTTTATTGAACACTGATGAAGTTTTATAACAAATTGTCTAAACTTGAAGGGGAATCCTACCTAAATATATCACACTTTCGTTCTCGGTGAGTTGGTAAAACTGAACACTTTCTCTGCCAATAATAGCTTGGTGACACTTTCCCACGCACGTACGCCGGTGAGTCACCAAAATAAGTTTAGTTATTTGGAATTTTTATTTTAGAATTTTTTTAAACTATAGTGAGATAATTGGAGCACGATACTGTGAAGACAAAAGTCTGACTTCTTATTTATGACTTGGATTTGAAAGTCCTACTTCTCGATGTTTTTGGGACAAGTATTTAGTTTTCCGCCTTATGTTTTCAAACTAGTTAATAGTCCAGTACTGCACTATACAAACATAACCTGTCTTTCTGGTTCTTGGAAAAGATACCTCCAAGTCAAGCACAAAATATCACGAGGAAAAGTTAGCTATCAATTCGAAGAATACTGGAATACAATCGATTCAATCTGATCGCGCCATCAGACAAGAAGCCTCATTAGTTAAACATCCAAGAGCCTATACTCTTTACAGGTCTGGGCCCAGGTGGAGAGCTTCTATTACAACAACATCTTTAGCCTGCAAAACTTCAAAGAAGAGAGTCGTGCAGGCCAACGTTCCAAAATTTGAAATTGTGACTTTACCTTGTCTTTACATTTTTCAAACTTGTCTTCTTTTCAAATCAAAATGTGTCCCCATAAGAGGAAGTGACATTAACTCTTATGAAACAAGAGGCAGAGAGAGCTATCAAACTGAGAGACACAGAACGATAGTTCAAGAACCTTTGCCTTCTCAGGCAGGAGTTCAACTAGCAACCTGATCAAAGTGCACAAATGCCGAAGGCGTTCAAAGCTCGTCTAAAACAAATATTGGTCACAAAGGCGTTTTACAGTACAGACGAGTTTATGGCACATAACTGGGATACTGCAGAACCTACTGACGTACAATAGGGCTAGAGTGGAACAATTCGAATGAATGAGAGAGAGATTGAACAAAATGTTTGTTTGAATGGGACCTCAATGTCAGAATACATGGAAAATTTTAGCTAAGTTTATCAATTACGATTGTATAACATGTATTCGTTTCCGCAATAAACTATTTATGTATTTATCATTAGCTACAATAGAATGGCTTTAGGTAGTTGCCCAGTCACGTAGTTCAACCAGACCTATACATAGTCAGGCCTTTATTTAGTGTACCCTAAAGTTCCAATAAAGACTAATGAGCTCTTTTTGAAATAGCCTACTACCTATTTTACTATCATTATTGAGGTTATCCATTATGGAAGCCAAAATTAATGATAACACCAATTTCACAATCGAGTGTCATTTTAGCGTGGTTCGGGATTAATTATTGTGGTTATGCCACTTGTTTATTTCTGACAGCTGGTCACAACGGACTATTGTGTCTTCTGCCAAATCTTTGAAGGGTTTTGAGTTTGATGCCGACAGATTGTGGGATGAACTCAATGAACAAGAGATCTCTTTAAGTTGGAATTCTATGGAGTACGCTTAGTGTTTATTTTTTTATTAAGTTTTGTTTCTAAATAACTATAAAATCTTCTATCTGGCTCAAAGTACAATTTCCACAAATACTACTTTGCATGGTCGAAGTACCACAACATGTTGGTGGAAATCTATATCCCAATTTCCATTCCATTTTCCAATCCGATGTCCATTAATTTCCTCCTTAAATGTAATATTATAATAAAAGGTCTCGATTGCACTTTTGAATCAAAGTGTTTTGGATACTTAAAACGAGTGCAAATTTGTCTCTTGCCGTATGTAAACAACGTATAACCACCGACATACTAGAGAATCAAACTTATCCCCAAGCAAAACAATATTACCCATCACCCCCCACACGCACAGAGAACACTCACGAGGCACAATCAGCTGTTTAAATGCTTCTACATAAAACAAACAAGCGCGGTGACGTGCACTAAGAGCGCTGTGACGTGGGAATGCCGGAACACACACGCCTACTCAGCGGCACAAAGGGCTCGAACCCGCGACCCCTGTTCTCACGGGAACCGGCCGAAGCTACCCCTCTGTGAACTGGTTCAGTGCAACTCAACTCGTGCACTCTGAGAAACCTGACGACCGGTTGCTTTGTCCAGGGTGCAACTTGCATGTGATCTTCCACCCGGAGTGGTCTGAGCAGGTTGCAGTTTTACAGATGCGCGCGCAGGGGTGCAACAAGTGTCGGAAGGGTGGTGTTGCACCCTTTCACTTTTGGTTGGCTTGGATACTAATTCATTATTGTGTAGGTACCGGTATCGAGTTTATTTTTTCGGAGTCTCAAACCTATCTCCGATCAATTAATCTAATCTATTGAGTTTTTTTATTTCTGGTTACGATAAGGAACTGTGTGTACAGAGGAATGTTTTACAAGTCAGGTGACGCCCTGATATTAAGATTTAGAGGGTTATGTCTTCATAACTGTTTCAGATATAAGTATCTGTCGAAATGACGTCCTGGAAGGTCGTTCATCCATTTTAGAACACTTACTTTGGCTACACACCTGCTTTTTCAAATTAAAAACCTTTAAATTTATAACTATATTTTGGTTTCAAGCTGAAACCCTGTGTAGATCTAACGTGAAACCGAAAAATAATTATAAATTTAAAAGCTGTAATAGTTTTTAAGAAAATACGTAGTCAAAATAAGTGTTATAAAATTTTTCAAATAAAATGTTTTGCCACGAAAAAATGTATATTATATCAAGACTATTATTACCTAAAATATGCTGTGCCAAAAGTATGTGTAAATGCTTAACCGACTAAAATTACTAAAGTTTTTATTTATATCACATTCAATTATTGTTGGAGACTGTTAAAAAAACCGCAATTTTAATTTTTATGTTTTGGTGAGATCTTTTAGAAATAACGTTTGTGTTTGGTCTGAGGATGGATACGTTGCTTCTGAAAGGCCTCACCGAAATATAAATGGTTTATTGGATTATTTGACGTACTTCTTCATTATATTAAAATTCCACTCTGTTCCTGATGTTTTAAGCAATTTAAATACAGTTTTCAAATTTGAGAAAGAGTTGTTACTATGGGTCAACTCTTCTGTCAGCACATTGGGACATTTTGTTCGACAGAAAACCCACAAAATCTCTACTAAAGTTCAGACAACTTTTTTAACGCTGAAAGTTATCTACCAATATAAACCTAAACTATAAAAACCTACTACTTGATTAAAACTCGAAGCTCGCTCAAATTAACGATCTGTTTTACAACCAGTAAATCATCAACATAACCCAGCTGGAAAACTTCCAGGTGCGACATAAGAAGTGGAGTTTATCCATACAAGTGTCCGAGTCCCGTTGTTTGCTTACAGTTATGAAGTAAAAGTATCCTTGACAGTGGCAACGCAGGACTCTCACT
This sequence comes from Matsumurasca onukii, assembly GCA_018831715.1. NCBI lineage: Eukaryota > Metazoa > Arthropoda > Insecta > Hemiptera > Cicadellidae > Matsumurasca > Matsumurasca onukii. Next base: position 4,084,525 of record CM032063.1, on the reverse strand, counting down.
GGCAGAAGGCTAAGGACACACTTCTAACCTTTCTGGAGCGTTACGAGCACTGAACAGTCATCAGCGTATATCAACCGACGCGCTGTCACGTACGCTGGTACTAGACCGGGGGATGTGGGTGGGGATTCAGTGATTATTGGTGAATTTACATGGGAATAGAGCTATTCTTTGCTTTTACCAGAGAGAACGAGCGGTTTAGAACAAAACTGTTGCAGTATTGAGCTTCCTGACATTTCCATAGACAAATAGCAAATCTTCGTATATGTGAAAAACCTAACTCTTTGGACTTTCGCGCCGGTGTCACAACTGTAATCTAGTTCTTATGGTTCACATCGCGTCAAAACATCACTATAATTTGCTTGAAGTATTTCGGTCACGCTGTTGAGCATCTTCAGTCACTGATTAGCTGAAACATAGATATTTTCTGTCTGCTATTGTATTGACCACACTGTTCATTGGAGCAAGGATATGTCCAAGTTCCCATTAGCTAATATAACTTCAACAAAGAAAACATAATTAAACTTTCAAAAAGCTGGCAACCAGTTTTGAAGAGGCCTTTTCGATAGTGTCGCAGCCAATGAGAACATCGACAGTTGGAATTCCTGCTCCAATGGACGGTTGGTAGCCCTGTGACCAATAGGATAGCAGACAGCAAGTATTTCAGTTTCAACCAATCAGTGACTGAAGATGGTACCCTGCAGCGAGACCGAAATATTTCAAGCCAATCATAATGCTGTTTTAACTCGGTGTGAGCCGGAAGAACTAGATTATATATGTAAAAACGCACAACTATTACTAGCCCTTTTCTTATTCTAGCTGATCGGATTTCTTTTATTTTCAGTCGCAACATAAATACAGTTTTAGAATAACAGTATTTATGTTGCGATTGAAAATAAAAGAAATCCTGTTTTTGAAGAATAAAACTTATTCTTTGGAGAAAAGGTTGTCTAAGTTGCCTTACACCGCCTAGGTAATTTCTTTGAACCCTCTCGTTTAGAATTTTAAAACTTTTACTTTGGTTGGATCAATATATTTTGTTCGAGTCGAATTGGCATATTAAATAAGGCGTGGTTCCGAATCTTTTTCCCAGAGAGAGTCATAATCCCAGTTGGTATCTTCCCAGCGGTGCCTCAAACTCTTTTCTTCGCATATCTCCTCTTTTACCAACCCATTTCCTATCAGTTAAGGCGTTCTAAAACTTCAACCAAAGCCTAATAAAAGAACACTTCTAATCAACCTATCAGGTCAGTCACTATTACCAAAGATAATGTCATAATAGGTAGATGCCGAATGACTGAGGCAGGAAAATCAACATAGTTGCGATAGCCCGAGCACAGATAGCGCCGAGCGCTCTCTCTCACCGTCTTTCGCCCCTTCGGCTCCACATGCTCGAGTTTGTCTGATATCAATTACTTAAATGTGACCAAATAGTGCGATTTTCGTGCACATGTGTCAGTGGCTCTACTTGAGACGTTTGAAAGAATCTGTGCTCGGGCTGCCGCAACAATGTTCATTTCCCTACCTCAGCCATTCGGCATTTATGCGCCATCTTATTACAACACCGTTTGCTATCACGTACACCGACAGAGATTGACCTGAAACCTTGGAGAGCTCCGATGATTATGAGTCAGTTCCCGGTCAATATTAGCAAGCTGGCGAGATAGCGTGAGAGTTCCGGCGTGGTAGATCTAATGTGTTGGTTCTGATAACGCTTATCACAGCGAGCTCGGCTGATAACAGCCACTTGATCCTATTATCACAGGAAATGCGAGACACCTAGCGATGCCCTCTGAGCTTTTACGTTGCAGATTTACCTTATGACGAAGGTTGTAGTTTCGTGGAGGTCATTGAGGATAAAGATTTAAATATTAAAGACAGAATATTGATACTGTAATGTAAGGGCTGGCAATATCTTCAATGGTTCTATATAATGGCTGTAAATAAATTTTCTACAAGTTGTCCTCTGAAAATGAAAGCCATCCGACATAAATGGTTTACTTCATTGCATAAACATAACGTTACAGCTTTATATTCGTTCTGGCATACATTATATTTTCATTCTCGCTCGCATTCATTCAAATCATTCCACTATTACATCCTGTCCCTATAGTGTGTCATAAACTCGCTGCACTGTAAAGAGTGTGTAACAGAAACATTTGATACGGGTTTTATATGGTTCACTAAATCACTATTTGAGATGCCGACCACTCTCATGAGGGTATTTTAAGGCAAATATGTGGTGAAGGATGAGTGTGATGAGTGGTAGTAATGAGTTATGAGGTGTAGTCTTGTTACAAACTAAGGCCGACTCTTCCTTAGAATGGGTCATTAATTAATAGCCCAATGACCAATGGAAATACAAGGACCAACGGCTTAACGTGACTTCCGAACCACGCAGGTGATGTCCTGATATGTTCAAACGATGGTGGAGTTGATGCGGGTATCATCAGATGATCACTGAGACTATCTGAGCCGCTTTAGACCTATATCATCCTCAAAACTGACCTCCATGAAGCTGGATTACAGAACCGCCACGGAGTCCCAGTTCGAGCATGGGAGCACTGTTTAGTCGAATTTAGAACCTGTTGATGAACGCCTGTCTGTAAAGACAAACTGTTCTTGGAACGTTCTATGTCTCCTCCGGTTCGATGGTTCTCCTGCCTCACCCACACGGCCTTTAAAATAATTCCCTCATGAGAGTGGTCGGCATCTGGAAATAGTGATTTAGTGATTTACTCTCCAACCTCGTAATCTATTATCAACAAACACCACGCCGTCATGTTGCAACACACTCCTCGTACTAGGGTTCGTTAGGGCACGTCTGTTTTGATCTGCGAAGGACTGCTTGAGGCCACTTACTCCCTGGCCTCCGGTACACTTGCACTGACAGCTCTATAGATCGCTCATTAGTTAGAACAATGCACTGCAAGAGCGCAACATGAGAACTAGGCCGTGCGAGTACCGAGTATGACGAGTGGCACTTGGGCACTTGGGCTTAAGCACTTAGAGAGCGCTTAGAACACACGTGTAGGTATAGACACGTGTTTCAGGCAAAAACCTTAACTTAAAAATTAACAAATCCAAAACTATACATATAAATTTTACATACAGCAACCGACAAGAAGAATACTTTACCATCCCAAATGAAACTGCAACAGAAAATTCAACAAAGTTCCTAGGAATAACAATAGACACATTTAAACAGGCAAAACCATATAGAAAACCTACTTAAAAAACTATCTTCAACTCTATATGCTCTCAGGAGAATAAGAAACATAACTGATATGGAAACAACTAAAATAGCATTTGAATTTCATCTCAAATTCGGACTTGTACCATGGGGTGCAGCCAATGAAACCTTATTTGAAAAAGTTTTCATCCTACAGAAAAAAGCTTTAAAAATCCTTGAAAAAAACATATATACTTGAGCACTATAAACCTCTCTTTAAGACAAATAAAATACTAACCCTCACAGCACTATACATACTAGAAACAATAACTCTAATTAAAAACAAGCCACAAATAACCAGAGAAGAATGCCACAACTACAACCTCCGAGGAAGAATAAATTTAAATCTAAATCCACATAGACTACTAAAAACAAACAAAACACCTGCAAATATGGGCACAAAACCTTTCAATATCCTGCCAAATAACTTAAAAAACATTCAAGACAACAAAAACCCTTTATTAAGAAACTTAAACAGTACCTGCAAGAAAGACCTTACTACAAAATATCCGAATACTACGAGGAAAACAACTACCACTGTATGTAGAAGAGAAAAACTGACGATTCTGGTTCACGACTACGGAGAAGACCCTGGTCTTCACGACTACGGAGAAGACCCTCTTCACGACTACGGAGAAGACCCTGGTCTTCACGACTACGGAGAAGACCCTGGTCTTCACGACTACGGAGAAGACCCTGGTCTTCACGACTACGGAGAAGACCCTGGTTCACGACTACGGAGAAGACCCACCTTCACGACTACGGAAGGTCCTGAGCCCCCACGATCACGGAGAAGACCCTCTTCACGACTGAGAAGACCCTGGTCTTCACGACTACGGAGAAGAGGACACATGTAAGATGTATGTGTAAACACGAAGATTTTCGAAATTTGATTTTTAAAAGCCAGAGATTATTAATTGATATCAAGGAACGTTATATTTTTTACCGATTAAAACCTACTGCTTGATGAGACTTCTGACGACGGGATGGGTGATGGTCAGGCTGAAATTCAGGTATAGACTGTCGGCTCTGACCTTGAGCGTACGTTTGTCCATGCAGTGCATTGCTCTGTCATATTACATCTTTAGTTTTTATCAGATTGTATAGAGGTTTGTTTATATTAAAGCAATAAACAATAACACTATATACTGACCAAAATATAAAAATAGTATGCCCTCTTTTTATTAAAAAGTCAAAATTCCATAAAAAATCGTCACTTTTAAAACCAGTGCGAAATTTATATGAAAAAGAATGATGTTTAATTGTTTAACAAAACACATTCTCGATGGTGCTATTATTCAAATAAAACCAATTTCAATATTGTTTGACAACTAGTAAAGATAATACTGTATTGTTAGTTTACATTGAGCTTATGGAGAATAAATCCAAGATGGCGCGAGTAGAGCCTGGTAGGGACTTTGCATACTATGTAGTTAAATTATCGTGTGAAATTTCAAAACTTTAAAACTAACCTAAAGTTTATGCGTCATGTTGTGCGTTTAAGCCAGAAACGGAAAATATAGAAACATTATTTTTTGCAGAATGGAGAATAAATCCAAGATGGCGGGGGTAGTGCCTGGCCTGAAAAACAATAACAAAAATAAACTAATTTAGCAAAGTTAATCTGGTTTATAAAGTTATAAAATAATTTATCCCCGGTAGGTTTAAACCGCTTAAAGTGTGTAAATCAATTTCTTCAATTTGCAAAATTTATTATTTCTCCCCGGTGATAAACACTATAGTCAGCCACCGAGTGAATAAATGTTATTTTCTTGCAGTACTGTGGAGGCATGAAGCAAGACCGGGGTCGATGACAGAGAGTGCGACGGCTAGACGTACAACGACCGACCTTGCGACTGACGAAACCTCCGCCAGACCGCCGCAGTCGCACCACTGACCGAGTACTGAACCTTGTGGAACCTCCTCTCACCTACAGCACGAGCTACAGGTACAGCACGAGCTACAGCTACAGCACGAGCTACAGCACGAGCTACAGCACGACAGCACAGCCACAAGTTACAGCACAAGCTACAGCTACAGCACGAGCTACAGCTACAGCACGAGCTACAGCTACAGCAGCACAAGCTACAGCACGAGCTTGCCAAAGCTACAGCACGACCCACAGCCAAAGCTACAGCACGATACCAAGAGGTGCCGGGGAAACTAGAATGAGATGGTTTTGCCAATGAACACAGAATGATCTAGATTATCTACTCTAGAAGCTTTCTTCGCTTCGCTCACGGTGGCGCTTGGGCCGTCGGCCTTGCTTTTGGCTTCACTCATGGCGATATAACAGGCTTAGATCGTTTGCCTCGCTAAAAGCCTTCGGCCTCGTGGGTTGGGCTAATCGCTTCCCATGGTAAACTTACTAGGAATTGGCAATTTTCCGTTATTATTGTGGCAGTAATGGACCTGACAAAAATACGAAAATCGAGTGTTCTTAATAGATGGCCGGAGAGCGACCGCGGGGCCCATTCTGGACATTGCTTGTAACATGGAATAAAAACTGCACACGATGTTTTAAGCTGGTTAAAGACCTTAGATTTGGAAACCTTTCTCTGGAAGCAAAGATCCATTGGGACTAGGCTGCTACATATGTACTCTAAGACTTTGTGCCTAAGCCAAACAATAAAGCTTTTAATTTAGAAATTTGAAACTTCCTCACTCAGCTCGAAATTTTGCAATTAATATTTTATTTGACTAAGAATATTCTAAGTTTTTGTTTTTATATTCTGCAGGATTATTATATGGCTCTATACTTCCAGAGAAAAAACGTTTCCTATTTTAGTACATTAACCTATTCAAACCATCGTGTGCATAATTTCTCCATGTTAAAATCCCAAGTCATACTTTTAAAAGTCTTGCCACTGAGGATCGATAATAATATCTGAGATAAATACGGCTTTAACTTATTGTCCGTTGAACGTTATATGATACTAGATTTTACTAACTACTTATTAATTTACAACTATTTAACGAACAACCTAACCTTGTAACTTGCCAAACTTAGGCCAAATGTTGCGAACATTTTCAACACATATTTATTACTAAACGGCCCATGATCGAAAATTTTGAGTACCTATAGATTCTTAAGCCTTCCCTACTAAAAAAAAATGTACACCATAGATTGCACAAGCATACCCGCGCATCTAAAGCGGCGAGAGCGAGAGCGCCTTCATTTCTCACGAGACTATACACTCAATACACCCCTGTAGCAACTTTGCCTGCTGCGCCGTGCCTCCTCACACAATACAAACCCTACACTGCTACTGTCCCCGCTCCAGTTGAAACTACGGCTTGTTGATGTTATATTTACTGTAGTTTCTTAATGAGTTTACAAATAGTTCTCGCGATTGAATTTGTGGCTCACTAACCCTCTTTCGAGTGCATGTGCGGTTAAATGAAACTATAAAAAATCTGCCTTTCATTATTTATTAGCAACTTTACACGGAAATAGTGCTATTTATTTCTATTACCAAACAGAGCGAACTTTTGTAGAACAAAACGGTTTGCAGTTTTGAACTTCCCAACACTTTGAAAATGGCAAAACTATATATATATATATATCTCATAAAATATATCTCATGATATATATATACATATATATCTCATAAATGTGCGTGTGACCACTCTTCAGGTGATATTTTCTGTAAATATTTAAGAAATTCAGTACTCCTTTTTGTTGTTTTCTGTTTAATAACGTCTAGATTAAGTTAAAATTGGTCTTCAAATGCGAAATTCAAAATAGTTTATAAGTGATTTTAAAAATAGGCCTAACTAAGTATAAAAACTTGTCAGTGAGGGCCTAAATAATACTACATATAAATTGTTCATTTTGTTATTTTGAAAAGATATGTTGACAAATAATACATATTGTGTACCGTCAGTATATTTTAGCGGTTTAAGGCGGAATCTAATTAGTATTACTGTTATACATTTACTCATCTACATTATTTTATACATGCTCAAAACTACCATCTAATTATTATTATATATCATTGAAATACATGAATAAGGTACTTAAATAATTTACAAAATTAACTGTAGGACGTAAATACTTGTTTAAGTACATTTTGAAACACCTTCTTCCAATACCAGCTACCGGAGTAACCTTTGTTTGGGAGGGCATGTTTCAAAATGAGTTTATGGTATATGTATTGGAGTGATTACCTGAAAAAGTTATGCTATAAAACTGTGATTATGATTGCGGTTAAACTTAGTAACATTAATTCAACATTTATGGTACTATTATTGCGGACATTTTCCATCGTTAGTGAACAAAAGGATCACGACGTTTCGGGATTCGCAATCTGATCCCGTCTTCAGGTGAAAATAACCTAAAACATAACACAGAACATTAGAAAATGAGCTAGCCTAAAGTAGTCAGCGTAGCTGACCAATCAAACTCTACCAAACAACATGTAGTTGTTAAGTCAAACAACAAAATTAAATCTTAGAATTTAGGAATAGTCAGAGAAAACAAAACTACAATATTACACAAACAAGCCACACTATGAAAGTAAACAAGTCACCGGAGTAAATTCAAACGAATCACAAAACACGTCCACTAACTGAACGAGCTAACCCTAGACTAACTGGTTGGCCGGTGACAGGCACACACACTAGCAGCAGGCTAGCCAATTGTAACAAAGAAAACAAAATCCCTATTTATGCACAGCCAATGGGAGAAGGGGGGCTTACGTGAGTTAAGTTCTCTGTGGCTGTGCATAAATAGAGATTTTGGTTGTTCTTTTGTTACAATTGGCTAGCCTGCTGCTAGTGTGTGTGATTACCTGTCACCACAACCAGTTAGTCTAGGGTTAGCTCGTTCAGTTAGTGGACGTGTTTTGTGATTGTTTTGAATTTACTCCGGTGACTTGTTTACTTTCATAGTGTGGCTTGTGTTTGTAATATTGTAGTTTTGTTTTCTAGGCTATCCTAAATTCTAAAATTTATTTTGTTGTTTGGTAGAGTTTAACTGGTCAGCTACGCTGACTACTTTAGGCTAGCTCATTTTCTAATGTCTGTGTTATGTTTTAGGTTATTTTCACCTGAAGACGGATCAGATTGCAGATCCCGAAACGTCGTAATCCTTTTGTTCACTAACGATGGAAAATGTCCGCAATAATAGTGAGTGCAACTTCTGAAATCCTCCCATCGTCAACAACAAATTCAAACTTGCAACCTAATGCATAAGCTCAATAAAAATTCAAAGGATTTATAATACCTTATACATATGCACCAAAAATCAACAAAACCCCTTCGGTCAGACCAAGATGGCGACAGAAACCCCTTTTTCCACCGTCATGCTTGTCTGGCTGATTGCATATAGGTCTGGTTGGGCTCAGAGCCTACCTAAGCCAGTCTATCGTGGTCTCAAGTTGCCAATGTCTTCCCCTGATACTGAGCCAGGTAGTACAAGATTCAGAGCTCAACCGAGTGTGTACAGAGTATAGTGCATTGAACAGTTCAGAAACTGAACTGTGAACATGAACATGAACGGTGTTCAGAGAGCTAACGAGAAGTGGTTTTGTATCTAAACTGCAGCACATGTGTTTAACTATACTCATGTGGCGACCAGGCCCACATTAACTGTTACGACCAGTGTAAGGGTTCACTCAACCTTAGGCTGTAAACAAATACGTGCACACTGTATAATCTGTGTTTTAACATAATTCAATTTTTTAGCAGATGGCGGATTGGTATCGTGCGCGACTCCGGAGCTCGTTACTCAGGTCGCGCGAGCTCGATCCTCGCAGTCATCGTTAACAAATTGTTAAGACACCTTATGGTAACGCTAGGTAAAAAATTGAGGTTAAGTGACAGTTTTAGGTTACTTTTCACCTGAAGACGGGGTCAGATTCCAAATCCCGAAACGTCATGTAATGTCACTCAAAAACGCTAAAAAATGTCCGTAACAATATTTTACCCCACTATAAAATTAAAACATCAAATGAATTATTTTACAAGTGTATTGCATCAGCTGGGCGGTAGTATTCCACAAGGCCGGTGCCGGTAGTTCACTGGATATGACGGGAAATGAGTAAACCCTGGTAAACTGCTTCCATGAACTTGAGGAATAAAGACGTCACTGTCACATGGACAGCAACAGCTGACATGCCAGGAAACCAGGAGTTCCAGCTAATCAATCTTGGGTAGGGGCTTTATAATTGTTGTGTGACGCTTACGGTATGTTTAGGGTAAAACCAGCAAAAATCAGCTTCAGGTAGCTTATTATTTGCTATGCATGATGCTTCGCATCAAGATTTACAGAGGTATTTTATTAAAAGTAATAAAAAGTAACAAGTAATATCATAAAAAAAACAGTTTAAATTTGAATAAAATTGGACCACTCATTCCATTGTTATAGCGGAAAACTACTCTTTTGTCCGTCATTTTGACGGATTTTCATAATTTATAGTATATTACATATTTATTTTTAATCTCATCAAAATCGGACGAAATGTACTGTTTTTAGATCATTAAAACCCTTTTTGGGAAAAGTCCTCCTTAAAATAGGATATTTCCGCTATTACGATTTTTTGCAGGTTAACAAACTTGACCGGATATTTGTACCAAAGGAAAATTTGTTATAGTAAATTCATGAAAATCGTACAAGAAACGCGACTCGTAGAAATTACACACATATACACATATATAGAGTCTTGAAAAACATTCTCAAAACGTGTTCTGTGGGTCTTGGCCCCGAGGTCTAAGGCCTTACCATGGAGACGGCATAAATACGAGAATCATTATCCAGGAAATTCGATAAAATACAAAATTTAACCAACAAAACAGTAAGTAAAACCAGCACAACCCCTGCGCCTGCGCGTGAAGTAACGTGAGTGTGTCGCAATCGCTTATGTAATGCGCAATTCGGGCCGCGTCACCGCGGAATCCACTCAGCGCGCTCACCGCCACGCCGCACTCAGCTGAGCCGAGCCGGGCTCAGACGAGCGAATCGATTTGTGCCACGACCACCACGATCCAGGCCTCTGTGTCAACACTGCGAATATGGGTTAGCATGACGGGATTACCTGCTTGGATCGTTGGGCAAATTGGGGAAAATCATCCTAAAAGCACGTGCGCACACCTTGAAAATCCCACCGAGTCCTTGCAATGGATGTCTTGAACTATTACAGGAAGTGGACGACCACATAGGACCAATTGCTGGAAAGTCTTCTTTGCGGGTAAAGGTTTCTGCTATTGAGTTTTAAGCGAGGCTTGCCCAGATCCACTCTTCTCGGTATGGTTTACAATGTTCAGAAATCAGCATTCTTTATTTTACAATCATCAAGATTAAAAATAGAGTCACATCAACCAATATTTAGGAATGTTCTTGAGCTTGCTAGGAGAAGAATCCACCAGGCTCTAGAACGGTCTGTCGGCCAACCAAAGTTTCAGCTTCAACTTCAGCATCTTCGGCTCCAACATCTCCAAGCTAGGGGGTAAAGAAGTGGTGGTGTCCCCTTTGAAGAATGGGCTAACTCGCTCAAGTTTAGTTAAATGCCTATAAACTAAACTTTTGCATCTAAGAAGGGGCTGCTGGCTATTAAGAATACAATCACGAAAACAACATTGAGTCCATCACTCCATCACTTTGGTCTCCTGGCCGAAGATTGAGGAGAGATCATCCGAGGTTCTCTACCGCTCTTACAAATTTCTTTTCAACGATTAAAACAATACCAAAAGATTATATAATGGTAAACCAATTGTCCGACCCTCCAATAATAAGGCTTGCTGTACACAGCCCCCATATTAAACAGGTTTTCAATGTATCTGTAGAAAAAGTGCTTAATACTTTTGATACTTTGCTTCGAGACACCGACTACTCTCAGAGGCACTTTAAGGTGAAAATTGAATGATGATGAGTGTGATGAGTGTTTTGATGGATGGTGAGATGTAGTCTAGTTACAAACTAAAGCCGGCTGTTCCGAGTCATTAATTAATAGCCCAACGACCATTAATATGAACCAACGGCTTAACGAGACTTCCGAACCACGGGGAGTTATCACTGTGCTCTTGAATCGAACCAGGACCGATTTGGTGCGAAGCACGCGATTTACCACTGAGCTATGGCCATACCCTGAGGACCAGGAACTCCAAAAGTGACCTTTTGAATGACCTTGGGCCTCAGTGCATCTCACAACCCTGAGTTCCACCTCACACACTCTGAGGCTACAGTGCTCCTGGGATCTCTGGTGAGGTGAATGGCAGATCTGTTCCCTAGGGATCGTCACGTGCGTCTCTGAGTGACCTTGGGCCTCAGTGCATCTCACAACCCTGAGTTCCACCTCACACACTCTGAGGCTACAGTGCTCCTGGGATCTCTGGTGAGGTGGAATGGCAGATCTGTTCCCTAGGGATCGTCACGTGCGTCTCTGAGTGACCTTGGGCCTCAGTGCATCTCACAACCCTGAGTTCCACCTCACACACTCTGAGGCTACAGTGCTCCTGGGATCTCTGGTGAGGTGGAATGGCAGATCTGTTCCCTAGGGATCGTCACGTGCGTCTCTGAGTGACCTTGGGCCTCAGTGCATCTCTCACAAACCGGTCCAGCTGGGATGCCATAATCCCAACTCCCAACACTCCCTTCTCCACTCACCTCGCCACACTCCAACACAAACAGCTCACTATCCAGTCACTAGTTATCACATCCGAAATCAGAAACCTAGTTTGAAATAGAAGGCATATTCACAATTCCCCTTATTAGTGTATGACTACAGTGACTTTAGTTTTAGAGGCACCTAACGTGTAAAATTATTTGTATTTTATTGGCTAGATTATTCATATGGCTGACAAAAGTTTAGCTTATATGCATAACATCTGACATAAAAGGTTATTTTGATAATGTTTGCTTTCAGGTAAAATGAGGACTCTAGAGGTTAGGATGCGTGAACGTTTATCTAGAAAACTTTAAAAAGGATTATATGTTTTAAATGAGATTTTATCAATTAAATTTATTGGGATGTAAAATGGGGTATAACTGTCGAATAGCAGAAGTTTTATGTTTAGCTACAGTACAAATTGAACCACGTTTTATACCTGTCCCAAAACCGTCCAAATAACAATTTGTTTTTGTTTTTTTGTTCTTGTTTACGCCAATGGCGTTTTAATTCTCTTCTCTCATCCTAGGGTTTGTGGGCATCACAAAACGCTTTAGGAAAACGGTCCAAACCCTTGTGCCTGCGCTGGAATCGAACCCGCGACCTTGCACTTTGCACAAGCACCTACCCACTGAGCCACGGACGCAGGCTATTTTCTTGTAATTTGAAAATGTTCACATACAATGATTAGAAAAATAACAAAATTACACACATGACAAAAAATTGTTTATCGTTCGTGTTTTGCTGAACTCCGTTATGTAAAATTTTGATTTCGAGTCGTCACAAAGCCAAGTTTTACATCCAAGTATTGAACCACGATCATCTGCAGGTCATATCAGATCAGTAATAAAACCCATAATATTTACAAGTTTCTTCATAGCTTAAAACTACAGCAAAACACGCTATTTACCACTTCGACCATTAGCTCCAATAACCGCCAGAGGCGATGGAAGAACGTTAATAGGACGAACAAGGTCGGAAAGGGCAAAAATGCGCTAATTAATCACTTCAGCGTCCTTGAGGAGGAGGAATGGCTGAGGAAACTTGCGGAGGTGCGCGAGCAGAATTTCCGTGAAACTCGAGAAAACGCGACAAACTACTCAAGAAACTATTTGAAACTGTAAACCTGTTCTGACCCAGTGGCAGTTGACATATGGTGCAAACACACTTTAGTTATTGTATAAAGCTTGAACTGTTGATCTCTACTTCTGTAACAAAGTTGAAGATGATTGAAGCCTATTGATAGCGCTTGTTCAAATATAAATCCCTATTGACTTTTCCTTTAGCTAAAATTTGTTCCATCAAGAACCAATATTACCTTTTGATTCCCCCGGCCTTCTGTCCAGAGTCGAAATTATTCTCATTTTTCTTCTGCTTTGGGTGCAAATTCACCAATTAACGTAATGATGCACTTATAATGCTCTGCCTCAAGATGTGGATGTATTTCAGTCATCAACCTTGATACATTTTAGAAGGATGGTTGCAAACTGTTTACTTTGTTCATGATTGTGGAGTTTTGATTTGTTGGCTTTGGGCTTGCTTCTCCAATCCTTGGTTATTGGGGATCAGAACGGGTTGGCGAAAAGCCGGCTGCCTTTATTTGAAGGCAGCGTCTGTGTTATATGTCCAGCCCAGGAACGCTTAGTGCCTTGTCTGGGGTGAGCTCATTTCAATTGCATATTGTTTATTTATTTTTTCATATTTATTGTTTGTTAAATTGTATTTATTGTCTAAATTCTAGTGTCATGAGTAAATTATTGAGCAAATGTCCTGTTGTCTATTTATAACTGCTAACTCTTTTGTAATATTAATTTATAGTTAATATATTGTCATATCCGCTGTTAATTATACAATATTTAGTGTGTATGTCAATTTTAAGTGAAAGTGCATGAAGAAAGACTACTTGCTTGTTGAATTCCAAATATATTTGAATTATAATGCTCCCAATGTAATTGATTTTTAATCTGTATTGTAAGCTGTAAAATAAAAAAATAAATAAATAAATAAAATAAATATGACAAGAAGACTACTTGTCAGTCAGGTAAATTGCGTTAGCCTAGTTGATAATAGAGCCTTAATGTAACAACATATAACCCTAAAATTATTATAAAACTATTTTTATGCGGTACAAAGTGATTAGTGGATTAATAAATCTCAATCTTTAATGAGGGATTAATTCCGTTTTTAAATACGTTCATGTTAAGGGATATGTTTTGATACCCCATCATACAGAGAGCACGTACAAACATTGAAGCGCTCAAACATAAATATATTTTATTTTTCCAATACTTAAAATATTGTAATGATCCTGGAACAATGAATGTAAAGCAACGATATGTACTTTTCATTCAGTAGCCTATATGGATTATTAGACTAAAGAGGTTTATAATCATTCTATACTATTAGTATTTCGGTTAGGGTTGTCCGGAGTGTTGACATCTCGGAATCTGGCTGGGGTAATTCAGATTTTTGAATAGAAATGGTCCTTAGTGTGTGGAGGGTGGGGGAAACGAATAAAATTATATAGATTTTTTATTTTTATGGGGTTTTGAGGTCCCCTTCCCCATGATATTTCTTTTAGTAAATATTTATTAGTAAATATCAACGGATTTGTTTGAAACTCGACACATAGTTGTATACCATTAACCCAAAGACCTACTGATTTTGGGGTTCGGGGCACAATATATGGATTTGGGGGGGTTAAAGAGGGGCAAGAAATAAAAAAATCAAAAAAATCTATGTATGGTATCAAAAAGGGAATATTATGCTGATTTCAAAATATATTGGTTGTCTACCAAATTGTTTGGGGAGGAAGGGGGCACCGAGGCCGCAGGCCGAGCCCCCAGCTGGCGCAGCTAGTATTATAATATTCAGACTTTACAGTAAAATATCTTGTAAGCATCAAGCCACTTTAGGGTAATTTCTTCAACTTACGATTAGTCGTAATCTTAAGGTGAGTTGATTTTGTTTTTTTTATATTGTTACTTTTTATCAAAAATTACAACAATTAAATAGAGCAAAAATAAATTATATTTGTATGGGAAATGTTCTACTTGAAAGCTTCTTAGTCCTCTATATCTTTACTTATTTCAAAGTGCTTGGTTTATTCATTCGACAACGACCTGTAATGTTTTATGGATTTACGATTACCGTACATTGGTGAACGTTTACCATTTGAAATGTCTTACTGCAATGCACAACCTTAACTATCACTGGTCATAGAAGTATTCTATAAATTATTTTATTCTAAAGTACTGAACGGAAAAGCATGTAAACCTATACATGAAGAACGTGACTGATGTTCACTTATACAGGGTGCGACAAAAGACTGGAATATACCTCAGACATATACCTTAGATATAGCACAGACGAGTTCTTGGCATTTAATTGGGAGACACTGCATTAACCAGGGTCTAGAGGGGTATGATTCGGATGAATGGGAGAGAGTGAATGTAACAAATCTGTATGTTTGAATGTGTTTTCGATGTAAGAATGAGTGGAAAATTGTAGCTATAAATCTGACGATGGCTATGCACTTATTGTAAATGTTCACGTGCGTCTCTGAGTGACCTTGGGCCTCAGTGCATCTCACAACCCTGAGTTCCACCTCACACACTCTGAGGCTACAGTGCTCCTGGGATCTCTGGTGAGGTGGAATGGCAGATCTGTTCCCTAGGGATCGTCACGTGCGTCTCTGAGTGACCTTGGGCCTCAGTGCATCTCACAAACCGGTCCAGCTGGATGCCATAATCCCAACTCCCAACACTTTCCTCCACTCACCTCGCCACACTCCAACACAAACATTCACTATCCAGTCACTAGTTATCCATCCGAAATCAGAAACCTAGTTTGAAAGAGAAGGCATATGACCGCTCCCTTATTAGTGTGCATGACAACAACAGTGACTTTTAGTTTTTAGAGTTACCTAACGTGTAAAATTATTTGTATTTTATTGGCTAGATTATTCATATGGCTGACAAAAGTTTAGCTTATATGCATAACATCTGACATAAAAAGGTTATTTTGATAATGTTTTGCCTTCTAGGTAAAAATGAGGACTCTAGAGGTTAGGATGCGTGAACGTTTATCTAGAAAACTTTAAAAAGGATTATATGTTTTAAATGAGGATTTTTATCAATTAAATTTATTGTAAAAAGGGTATAACTGTCGTGAATAAGAAGTTTTATGTTTAGCTACAGTACAAATTGAACCACGTTTTTATACCTGTCCCAAAACCGTCCTAAATAACAATTTGTTTGTTTGTTCTTGTGTACGCCAATGGCGTTTTAATTTCTTCTCATCCTAGGGGTTTGTGGGCATCACAAAACGCTTTTAGGAAAAGCGGTCCAAACCCTTGTGCCTGCGCCGGGAATCGAACCCGCGACCTTGGCTTTGCAAGCCGTGACTCTACCCACTGAGCCACGGACGCAGGCTATTTTCTTTGTAATTTGAAAATGTTCACATACATAGATTATAAAAAAAATTAAAATTATAAAGATGCCTCTTACGCGTATTTTGACATGACATGCATATTTTTCAACATGTCCAGAGGTCGGCCCACGGATGGAAGTCACACACTTTTAATAAGAGCTTAAGGAGACCTTTTTAAAGTTTTTTAATTCACTGCGACTGATTCATGAAATGCAAAAAATAAATGCAAAAGACGTAGTACAAGTGTTAAAAGACTTAGTTGGTACAATACAACGTCAAAATCTTTTTTTACTATGGGCGATATTGTGGTTGGTTTAAGTTTGAGGTAATAAGATACTAGGGTCGAGGTTTTGTTCCGATAACTAAAGCCTTTGTTTTGCCATATAGTTTAACTTAGTGTCTTTCCGACTGTTTCAAACTTCACTCAAGTCGGTATTTTAGAACAAAATACTTTGAAAGCCCATGGGCCAGGTTGTATATAATCGAGGACTTTAGTTAGTAGAACAAGTAGCAGCAAAACCTCAATAGGTTCACTCCAACTGGAATGGCAGTCTTACATTCCAGTAATGTGTAATTAAAGTTAGAATTACATAAACAAATTAAATGGTCCAAATTATTATATATTATTATTATGGATTTGAAGGTCGTATTGAAATATTAGCTCCATATACAAATGTGCTACTAGAATCATTCTGAATCTATTTTAAAGGTATGTTTATTAAAACGTCTTCAAAACTATAAAAATCCATATTAAACATTGTCACCAAAAATATAATTTCTGTTTTGCTCTGAATTATTTGTATAGAAATAATAATAGTTCTTGTTATGATAATAACTTTAACAAATAAGACAGCATTAGGCTTTCAAGAAACTGGCAACCAGTCTTTTTTATAGTGTCACAGCCAATGAGAACATCGACAGTTGGTATCCCTGCTCCAATGGACGGTTGACAGCCCTGTGACCAATAGGATAGCAGACAACAAGTTTTTAGTTTCAGCCAATCAGCGACTGAAGATGGTACTCCACAACGAAACCGAAATATTTCAAGCAAATTATAATTATGTTTTGATTTATATGAACCGGAAGACCTAGATTAAAGTGCTTGTTAAATGGTATAGAATGAAATTCTACTAGTTTATCTATGGTATCATTATGGTTTCAAGTACTATACACTTATGGTTCATTCCCAGCTCTTTCAACAGCTGATTTAGCACTTTTCAACTAAGGAAACCCGAAGGTAATCATTCTATCTTGAACCTTTTCCTCGTTCCTTAACCGTACAGGCCATAACTTCTATCATACTGAGCTGCGTTAGAACGAGTAGTCCATTCTAGTCGGAAACTAGCAGCCGTTAATCTTTCTCGAGTTCTAAAGAGGAGATTCTTAACTTCTAGATTGAAATTAATGTCAGTTGAATGCCATCGTTGTCATAAATTCAGAACCAAGCAGGCCTTTACGTTTTAATTATTTTCAAAGATAAGCAAGACATGATATAAGATGATACAAGAAAATGTTAACGAAATGATCATCAATTTGAATATACGTAATGCTTTATGTAATTTGTCCATCTCAGGAGGAAATTCAGTGACTATTTCCTGGATCAAAATTATTTTTCCGTGTTTTCCCCTGTTTAAGCGTTAGATAGACTATTGTATTTATTAGATGATCAAACTACAGTTGTTATTATTCGTATACATTTTTTCAAGTTTTTTTCAGAATATTTTGTTGTATAATCTCAAGGAAGGAGAATTGTTGAATTTAACTGTTTGTGATAAATTGTTGGTTAACTACTTACAACTACGGAAAATTTTAAAACCAAAAATTCAGGTAATTTCATAAGTTTCATTTAGAACGTTTAGCGGATCCGTGGCGGATTGATATCGCGCGCACCGGAGCTCATCACCCGGTGCCTCGGTTCGATCCCCGCAGTGACCACTTACAATTTGTAATGTGACTAATACGGTGACGCTAGGTAAAGGTCGAGGTTGAGTGGTAGAGAGGACTTTGTAGTCCTAACTTCACCTCGTTAAATAAGAGAAACTTTCCTCTTTTAAACCGTGACGAGTATTTGTCCTAATGTGTCTTTAGCTCGATTTCATATCCATACAACATCCACAAAATAAATGGCAAGGACCAAAGTGGACTCTGAAAATGTTTTAGTCATTTTGGACCGCTTATAAGTCAAAATTGGCTGAAACTATAACAATGAAACTTTGTGTGATGTTGCTAATCACACAGTATGTCTTAACTACCTATGTCCATGTGACGTCCACAAAATAAATGGCAAGGACCAAAGTGGACTCTGAAAATGTTTAGGCATTATGGACCCTTATGTGTAAATTGGCTGAAACTATAATAATGAAATGTGATGGTTTAATCACGCAGTGTGTCTTTATCTACCGTTTATGTCCATATAACATCCTCAAAATAAATTGCAAACAAAGTGGGCTCTAAAACGGCCGGAACGGCGGAAGTAACTATGAATCTCAAAGGTAGCCAACACTTATAAGAATAAGATGGCTTACTAACAGAACAAATGTTTTCTAAAATGACTTTAAATTTACAATAAAATATAACTATATGTTTATAGCCTCGAGGCGAAGCGCGGTACTTTAAATTTTTCAATCAACCTACTTCCTTTTGACGTTTCTAACCATTCACTTGCGACTTGGTCGCCTAGGTAATGTTTATAAGCCTGAGGCGAAGGCGAGTACTCTCAGCTAGTTAGTAATATTTTCAATCAACCCATTTTGACGCTCTGCCACGATCTTCATGCGATCAGTCGCCGTAGCTATGTTTATAAAGTCTCCGAAGCGCGAGTACCTCAGCAGTTAGTAATATTTCAATCAACCCATTTCCTGTTTTGGACGTTTTGCGCCACGACCATCTTCACTCTTGGTCGCCTAGTAGCTATGAGCCTCGGCGCGGGTCAGCTAGTTAGTAATTATTTTCAATCAACCTACTTCCTGTTTTGATGGAGTGCGCTACGACCATCTTCACTCTTGGTCGCCTAGTGACTGGGCCGTGTTTACTATACCCGGTGGAGTCAGTAGGCCAGCCGTTAAAAGGATTATATGTTTTAAATGAGGATTTTTATCAATTAAATTTATTGGGATGTAAAATGGGGTATAACTGTCGTGAATAAGAAGTTTTATGTTTAGCTACAGTACAAATTGAACCACGTTTTATACCTGTCCCAAAACCGTCCTAAATAACAATTTGTTTGTTCTTTTTTTGTTCTTGTTTACGCCAATGGCGTTTTAATTTCTTCTCATCCTAGGGTTTGTGGGCATCACAAAACGCTTTAGGAAAAGCGGTCCAAACCCTTGTGCCTGCGCCGGGAATCGAACCCGCGACCTTGCGCTTTGCAAGCCGTGACTCTACCCACTGAGCCACGGACGCAGGCTATTTTCTTTGTAATTTGAAAAATGTTCACATACAATGATTAGAAAAATAACAAAATTACACACATGACAAAAATATTGTTTATCGTTCGTGTTTTAGCTGAACCTCCGTTATAAAATTTGATTTCGAGTCGTCAAAAAGCCAAGTTTTACACCAAGTATTGAACCACGATCATCTGCAGTATCATACTCAATTAATACAAAACCCATAATATTTACAAGTTTCTTCATAGCTTAAAACTACAGCAAAACACGCTATTTACCACTTCGACCATTAGAAGCTCCAATAAACCGCCAGGAGGCGATGGAAGAACGTTAATAGGACGAACAAGGTCGGAAAGGGCAAAAAATGCGCTAATTAATCACTTCAGCGTCCTTGAGGAGGAGGAATGGCTGGAGGAAACTTGCGGAGGTGCGTGCGAGCAGAGTTTCCGTGAAACTCGAGAAAAACGCGACAAACTACTCAAGAAACTATTTGAAACTGTAGAACCCGTTCTTGACCCAGTGGCCAGTTGACATGATGGTGCAAACACACTTTAGTTATTGTATAAAAAGCTTGAAACTTCGTTGGATCTTCAACTTTCTGTAACAAAGTTGAAGATGATTGAAGCCTATTGATAGCGCTTGTTCAAATATAAATCCCTCTATTGACTTTTCCTTTGGCTAAAATTCTGTTCCATCAAGAGCCAATATCACAAGAAGACTACACTTGTGTCAGGTAAATTGCGTTAGCCTAGTTGATAATAGAGCCTTAATGTAACAACATATAACCCTAAAATTATTATAAAACTATTTTTATGCGGTACAAAGTGATTAGTGGATTAATAAATCTCAATCTTTAATGAGGGATTAATTCCGTTTTTAAATACGTTCATGTTAAGGATATGTTTTGATACCCCATCACAGAGAGCACGTACACACATTGAAGCGCTCAAACATAAATATATTTTATTTTTCCAATATATTGTAATGATCCTGGAACAATGAATGTAAAGCAACGATATGTACTTTTCATTCCAGTAGCCTATATGGATTATTAGACTAAAGAGGTTTATAATCATTCTATACTATTAGTATTTCGGTTAGGGTTGTCCGGAGTGTTGACATCTCGGAATCTGGCTGGGGTAATTCAGATTTTTGAATAGAAATGGTCCTATTGTGTGGAGGGTGGGGAAACGAATAAAATTATATAGATTTTTTATTTTTATGGGGTTTTGAGGTCCCCACCCCATGTTATATTTCTTTTTTTAGTAAATATTTATTAGTAAATATCAACGGATTTGTTTGAAACTCGACACATAGTTGTATACCATTAACCCAAAGACCCTACTGATTTTGGGGTTTGGGGCACAATATATGGATTTGGGGGGGTTAAAGGGGGGCAAGGGGCAAGAAATAACAAAAAATCTATGTATGGTATCAAAAAGGGAATATTATGCTGATTTCAAAAATATATTGGTTGTCTACCAAATTGTTTGGGAGGAGGAAGGGGGCACCGAGGCCGCAGGCCGAGCCCCCAGCTGGCGCAGCTAGTATTATAATATTCAGACTTTACAGTAAAATATCTTGTAAGCATCAAGCCACTTTAGGGTAATTTCTTCAACTTAAGATTAGTCTTAGTCTTAAGGTGAGTTGATTTTGTTTTTTTTTATATTGATACTTTTTATCAAAAATTACAACAATTAAATAGAGCAAAAATAAATTATATTTGTATGGGAAATGTTCTACTTGAAAGCTTCTTAGTCCTCTATATCTTTACTTATTTCAAAGCTTGGTTTATTCATTCGACAACGACCTGTAATGTTTTATGGATTTACGATTACCGTACATTGGTGAACGTTTACCATTTGAAATGTCTTACTGCAATGCACAACCTTAACTATCACTGGTCATAGAAGTATTCTATAAATTATTTTATTCTAAAGTACTGAACGGAAAAGCATGTAAACCTATACATGAAGAACGTGACTGATGTCACTTATACAGGGTGCGACAAAAGACTGGAATATACCTCAGACATATACCTTAGATATAGCACAGACGAGTTCTTGGCATTTAATTGGGAGACACTGCATTAACCAGGGTCTAGAGGGGTATGATTCGGATGAATGGGAGAGAGTGAATGTAACAAATCTGTATGTTTGAATGTGTTTTCGATGTAAGAATGAGTGGAAAATTGTAGCTATAAATCTGACGATGGCTATGCACTTATTGTAAATGTTCACGCAATAAAACATATTTATTTATTTATTTATTTATTTATTTACCTCCAGAAATAATGAGCCATTTATAAAAAATTAAAATTATAAAGATGCCTCTTACGCGTATTTTGACATGCATATTTTTCAACATGTCCAGAGGTCGGCCCACGGATGGAAGTCACACACTTTTAATAATAGCTTAAGGAGACCTTTTTTAAAGTTTTTTAATTCACTGTGACTGATTCATGAAATGCAAAAATAAATGCAAAAGACGTAGTACAAGTGTTAAAAGGCTTAGTTGGTACAATACAACGTCGTACCTTTTTACTATGGGCGATATTGTGGTTGGTTTAAGTTTGAGGTAATAAGATACTAGGGGGTCGAGCGTTTTGCTCCGATAACTAAAGCCTTTGTTTTGCCATATAGTTTAACTTAGTGTCTTTCCGACTGTTTCAAACTTCACTCAAGTCGGTATTTTAGAACAAAATACTTTGAAAGCCCATGGGCCAGGTTGTATATAATCGAGGACTTTAGTTAGTAGAACAAGTAGTTGCAAGCAAAACCTCAATAGGTTCACTCCAACTGGAATGGCAGTCTTACATTCCAGTAATGTGTAATTAAAGTTAGAATTACATAAACAAATTAAATGGTCCAAAGGTATATTATTATTATGGATTTGAAGGTTGTATTGAAATATTAGCTCCATATACAGATGTGCTACTGTATTCATTATACATTATACAGATTCATTCTGAATCTATTTTAAATATAATAATATATTAAATATAAATCTATATTAAACATTGTATAAAAATATAATTTCTGTTTTGCTCTGATTATTTGTATATAAAACTGTCAGCAATGTTTTGTCTATTTCGTTTTACCTCAATTATTTATCTATTGTTTTGTATTTATCCTATTGTTTTGTATTTATTTCTACCTATTGGTTTGTATTTATCTATTGTATTTATCTAACTGTTACATTTTATCACTTTGTTATTGTTATTTTATCCGTCACAATATATTTATTTATTATTTTTATTATTATACAGTTTCATTTATATTATGGATCATGTTTCAACTGTTATCATAGTTGTAGCACTATACACTTCCTCAATTGCATGTAAAACCATCTATTGTACCATGTATATATTGGCGATTGCCGTTTGTAATAAATAAATTAATAATAATAGTTCTTGTTATGATAATAACTTTAACAAATAAGACAGCATTAAGCTTTCAAGAAACTGGCAACCAGTCTTTTTTATAGTGTCACAGCCAATGAGAACATCGACAGTTGGTATCCCTGCTCCAATGGACGGTTGACAGCCCTGTGACCAATAGGATAGCAGACAACAAGTTTTTAGTTTCAGCCAATCAGCGACTGAAGATGGTACTCCACAACGAAACCAAAATATTTCAAGCAAATTATAATTATGTTTTGATGCTCTGTGAACCGGAAGACCTAGATTAAAGTGCTTGTTAAATGGTATAGAATGAAATTCTACTAGTTTATCTATGGTATCATTATGGTTTCAAGTACTAATACACTTATGGTTCATTCCCAGCTCTTTCAACAGCTGATTTAGCACTTTTCAACTAAGGAAACCCGAAGGTAATCATTCTATCTTGAACCTTTTCCTCGTTCCTTAACCGTACAGGCCATAACTTCTATCATACTGAGCTGCGTTAGAACGAGTAGTCCATTCTAGTCAGAAACTAGCAGCCGTTAATCTTTCTCGAGTTCTAAACAGGAGATTCTTAACTTCTAGATTGAAATTAATGTCAGTTGAATGCCATCGTTGTCATAAATTCAGAACCAAGCAGGCCTTTACGTTTTAATTATTTTCAAAGATAAGCAAGACATGAATAAGATGATACAAGAAAATGTTAACGAAATGATCATCAATTTGAATATACGTAATGCTTTATGTAATTTGTCCATCTCAGGAGGAAATTCAGTGACTATTTCCTGGATCAAAATTATTTTTCCGTGTTTTCCCCCTGTTTAAGCGTTAGATAGACTATTGTATTTATTAGATGATCAAACTACAGTTGTTATTATTCGTATACATTTTCAAGGTTTTCTCAGAATATTTTGTTGTATAATCTCAAGGAAGGAGAATTGTTGAATTTAACTGTTTGTGATAAATTGTTGGTTAACTACTTACAACTACGGACAAATTTTAAATACCAAACATTCAGGTAATTTCATGAGTTTCAATTTAGAACGTTTAGCGGATCCGTGGCGGATTGATATCGCGCGCACCGGAGCTCATCACTCCGGTGCCTCGGGTTCGATCCCCGCAGTCACCACTTACAATTTGTAATGTGACTAATACGGTGACGCTAGGTAAAGGTCGAGGTTGAGTGGTAGAGAGGACTTTGTAGTCCTAACTTCACCTCGTTAAATAAGAGAAACTTTACCCTTTTTAAACCGTGACGAGTATTTGTCCTAATGTGTCTTTAGCTCGATTTCATATCCATACAACATCCACAAAATAAATGGCAAGGGACCAAAGTGGACTCTGAAAATGTTTTTAGGCATTTTGGACCGCTTATAAGTCAAAATTGGCTGAAACTATAACAATGAAACTTTGTGTGATGGTTAAGCTAATCACGCAGTGTGTCTTTATCTACCGTTTATGTCCATATAACATCCTCAAAATAAATTGCAAAACACCAAAGTGGGCTCTAAAAACGGCCGGAACGGCGGAAGTAACTATGAATCTCACTAAGCCAACACTTAGATGGTAAGGAACTAACAGACAAATAAATTTTTCTAAGGATATAAAGGAAACTAATTTTTTGTTTTACTTTAAATTTACAATTTTCTTAAAATATACACACAGCTATGTTTATAAAGCCTCGAGGCGAAGCGCGGGTACTCTCAGCTAGTTAGTAACATTTTCAATCAACCTACTTCCTGTTTTTGGACGTTTCGCGCCACGACCATCTTCACTCTTGGTCGCCTAGTGACCCCTGGGCCGTGTTTACTATACTCCGGTGGAGTGGAGGGGCCGGAGTAGGCCAGCCGGCTCTGTGATATAACCCGGTACTCACAATTACCTCCAGTGAAAGTGGCCGACCCCGATTTCACTGTCTGTATTACACAATCGCCTCGCCTGCCCACCACGTTCCTTCTCCTTCTCCTCTCCACTCCTCATCCGTCTGTTTGTTTACTTTTGTATCTCCCAGTCATGTTCTCCTGATCGATCTTCCCCTGGATGACTGGTGGTTATGGGTATTTATGGGCTGGTCGGGATGATTGGCTTGGATCGTCTGATTTCGATGATTGTAGTGTCTGAAGAAGTTCTTTCGCGTGTTTTGTTTTTTTTTGTATTGGTCGGAATGAGATTGTTATTGATATATTTTTAGATTTTTACACTTGTCCTTGGACTGGCGTTTTCAGGGGCTGTACAACAAACTTTTCTAGGCTGTTCATTCTTTTCCAAAAACAAGCAGTTCGAACAATTGCAAAGCTACAGGGAGAGAGTCGTGCAGACCAGCATTCAAAAACTTAAAAATGTTGACACTACCCTGCCTCTAAATTTTGGAAACATGTCTTTTTTTCAAAAGTAAATGCGATTTGGTAAGAGGTATAGATATGCACTCTTACGAAACTAGAGGCAGGGAGAACTACCGAACTGGGAGACACAGAACGGTAGTTCATGAACGTCTCAGGCAGGAGTTCAACTCGTCAACAAGTTGGCAAATTCGATTAAAAGTGCCCCAATGCCTAAGGCATTTAAAGCTCGTCTCAAAAAAGTTTTGATCGCAAAAGCATTTTATAGCACCGACGATTTTAAGGCACACGGCTGGCAAACACATTAGAAAACGACTAATTCAACCACGGGGCTAAAGTGGAGAAAATTCGAATGAATGAATCGTGTGATTGGAAATTCTGTATGTCTGAAAGAGATCTAGATGTGTGTGAGTGGAAAGTTTGAGCTACTAATAACTGACGATTGCGATGCATGTACAATGTAATTATGCAAAAATTATTTATTTATTTAGATACCGTACATATAAAAATATAAACAACATACCCTTTTACAAAAGGATTGATTTATTTGCGACCGGTTTCGACCTAAGTCATCTTCGGGGAAACAAGTACTTACATTTAAAACGAAATATTTTCTTTAAAAAATATAAACATGATCCATATGATGTTAAAAACTAACTTTGAAGATTGCTTAGTATAAATAGAATAGCAAATTGTAAAAATCTATACATAACAAAACTATTATGACATTTTTTATTTGCTGTTGTAGATCTCTTCGAAAATTAAATTTCTCATATTGACATGGGTTGAGCTTGAATTTTTGATAGACTCTCTAAGCTATTTAAATTAATATGTAGATCTTTCTTACAGTTTATGGTTTACCCTTTCTTTCCAAAATCTAATGTGATTAAGTAGTCTTCTAAACCTTTATAGCTATGGTTTTTGTCTAAAACATGTTCAGCAAAATTTGACTTCGTGGTAGTTTTATTGTTTGACTACAACTCATTGACTTAAGTGGTTATAACAAGTGTTTTATCTGTTTTATGAAAACAACTACCACAAAGTTACCTGGCTACACGTGAATATACCAGAGTAGTATAATAAACTAGTATCAATGTTCTATATTTTACAAGTATCATCAAACTTATTTTACAGGTCGCATTTTTATCACCAAATTTAGTACAAATTTACCTTTTGTAAATATCTTCATCGAGTTCGTTAAACAGCAAAATCTAACCACCGAACCCCTCTTTTTGGGAGGGACTTTCAACAAAAAAAAATTTCAATGATCGGAAAACAGTACATTTCGTCTGATTTTGATGATATTAAATAAATAAATATGTATTTTGTTATTATACATCAATATACCGAAAATATAAAAATCTATCAAGTTGTCCTAAAAATGCAATAACAAAAGATAAGTCCATTTTATTGAAAATTGTTGTATTTTTCTCATGACATATGTAGTAAACTTCCAATAAAACCCTTCTAAATCTGAGTCTGAAGGCCGAAGCGAGGTTATGAGCGTAGCGAAAACATGATATAGGGGTTCTTCGTAACCCTAAATCACTAAATCACTATTTGAGATGCCGACCACTCTCATGAGGGTATTTTAAGGCAAATATGTGGTGAAGGATGAGTGTGATGAGTGGTAGTAATGAGTTATGAGGTGTGGTCTTGTTACAAACTAAGGCCGACTCTTCCTTAGAATGGGTCATTAATTAATAGCCCAATGACCAATAGAAATACAAGGACCAACGGCTTAACGTGACTTCCGAACCACGTAGGTGATCTATACCATCCTCAAAACCTGACCTCCATGAAGCTGGATTACAGGACCACACCACGAGTCCCTCTTGAACATACAGGAGACCAAGCTGAGGTCGAAGGCGAACACCCTCGTAGAACATAAAAATCTGAGGTAATAGTAGTCTGATAGTAATCGAAAACAAGGAGATTTCATCTCAATCCCTTTCATGTTTGAATTTCCCTCCACGAATTGGAAACCTTGCTTGATCTACAAAAGATAATTATTAACACAATAGTTTTCAATCTCAAGTTGACGTAAACCCACCAAAAGAACTCGAACTAATGCTCATTTAATTTAACCCAGTTTACTCTGCGATTGCCACCCGGAAGTGTGTTGAACAGCTGATTCTAGAGTAAACAAACCACAGAGTACTCTAGCGGTGAGATGAGCTCACAGCAATTAGACATTTCACTCTCTGTGCCACTTGCGACACCGGCCACTGGGTCGTCGTCCGCGGGCACCTGAGAGTATCGAGGCGTATAGTCTTACGTTTTATGTGTCTACTATACAGAGTGTTGCAAAAATTTAAAGCGCACTATGCAGAACCGGATTCTGCAGAAAAAAGTAAGTCGAAAATGTCTAGTGAAATTTATTTCTTTATTAGTTATTAATCTGCCATTTTGTAATTTTTTGAAAATAGTCGATAATTCAAAAATTCTTTGAGATATTTTTATGAAACTTGGATTAAACCCTAATTGTTTTCCTAATAACATTTCCAAAGGTATTTGTTGTGTAAATTATCAAATTTAAAAATGGTGGCCATTTAAAAATTTCAAAGTCAAATTCCAATTTGTACCACTTGACTTTAGTATTTTTAAATGGTCGCCATTTTGAAGTTTGATAAGTTATATAAAAAATATATTTGGAAAATGTAATTAGAAAACAAGGTTTATACCAAGTTTCATGAAAATATCTCAAACAGTTTTTAAATAACTAGTTATTTTCAAAAAATTACAAAATGGCGGATTACGGCTAAACTAAGGCAAAATCAATCAAAAATGTTACAAGACAGTTTTTACTTTTTCTATGACAGTAATATGTTCCTATAGCCTCGTAAACCTTTTTGAGATGTTATAACATGAGTAATTTTGCAAACAATGTTTGAGGTGGGTAATCTAGTTGTGTCTAAAACATAGAACAAGCACTGCAGAGTAAAAATGTTAAAGAACCACCTCAGAGGACACTTTAGAGAAAGCCTAAATTTACCGCATACAGGAACACAGGGCGCACGTAACAACTGGCTATACAACAGGTCTTCTTTCTACTGATGCGGCCTAAATGTCAAGCGCTTGTAAGGGTTTACGGTGGACTGTTTAACACCATTCAACCATTTAAAATAGTGTTCACATTGATAACTAGATGAGACTAGAGGAGATTACCAACGCGTGTATAGAGCCCGATTTCTCATAAATAGTTTAACAGTTTTACAAATAAACGTTGACACTGTTCAAATTTTGGTGCTTTTCCATACTTTTGCAAAAGGTTTCAATACGCGTACAGGTAAGATTCTTAACTTAAAAATAATATGAATACTTAACCTTTAACTTTATAGTCGGCGTTTTTGATCATTGCAGACCCTTCAAATGGGCGTCACTGCAGCTGAGGCGCACCCTAAGAGTGCGCAGTAGTGGCTGTGACCTTTAATTTCATCCCATAAGAACAAAGTAAAACATAAATTGTCATGGAACACCTCACGTCTAGAATTTTCATCCGATTTGTAGACAATAAACTTTGTTTTAAAGTGTATGTAATGTTTTAGTGGCTCCGCTGAGCCAAAATTCTCATTGATACATCCGTGACATAAATGATAAATTTAAGAAAATGTGCATTTGAATTTCTTGTTTTTACAAAGAAATTAGTAGTTTTTGAAAAGGTTGTCAGCGAAGTCACTGCAGTACTATCGTTATCTTTCTAATAAAACTTATTTTAAAAGATCTGATAAAATTGTATGAGGTGTTTTAAGAAATTTTGTTATACATTGTTCTTATGGGACAAAAAACAAAATGGCCGACAGATACTGTTGTGCACTCTAAAGTAAATTTATTTTCAAATTTTGTGTTTTTTGTTTCTCCTTTCACCACTCTCCGTGATGACCACGTGACGGGTGGCACCCCATCATCCGTCTCTCTTATCAAGACCTTTCACACAGTAAACTAGACACAAAGAGTGCTTGTTAAGAGTCTCATAACCTAGTCTGGTTTTGGCGGCGGAGGTTACGCAACTGTTACACAAGGTACCGCTAACTTCTGGGAGCTTTTCTCACCCACACAGACACACAGACACACAGACACACAGACGGACAGAAGGTAGATCTCATGCCCTAATGACACCGGCTGAGTCATTGCATGCGCGGATCATTATGAGAAGAATAGAGCAATTGTCGAACGGCTGGACGGAAAGGTCATACGGTAGGTTTTGGCATAGAATCGATTTTATTGAAGTGGGTAGTAGCTAAATAAGAAAGGTTTAGTGGATTCGTGGCGGTTCGGTATCGCGCGCACCTCCGGAGCTCATCACTCCGCGTTCGATCCTCACAATTTGTACACACCACTTACAATTTGTAAAGTGACTCGGTTACGCTAGGTAAAGGTCGAGGTTGAGTGGTAGAGAAGACTTTGTAGTCCTAACAAGACAAGCTTTAACTTTTAAGAGCCTATTACCTTAAAGAGGAGAATGTAGAAGGTAAGAAAGGTATGGCAAACGGAAGAAGATAAAAGGTAAAGGTAAAGTTTGTCTTGTTTAACGAGGCGAAGTTTGGATTACAAAGTCCTCTCTACCACTCAACCTCGACCTTTACCTAGCGTCACCGTATTAGTCACATTACGAATGTAAGTGGTGACTGCGAGGATCAAACTCGCGCCATCGGAGTGATGAGCTCCGGAGTCGCGTGCGATACCAATCCGCCACGGATCCGCCGAACATTTCAAATATCTTCGCTTTTTGAATCTTGCTTTCTCCTCACATAGTTCAAGTAGTCTATATAGCATGTTAAATTTCACCTTTAACTTCTTCTTGCATACTATAGATAATACTCGATTTTAGTGTATAATGTAAAATATTTTTAATTCCCCATTTACCGGTCCATGTAACGTTGTTCTGGTTTAGAAAGGGGGTCGTTTTGGAGGATAATTTACCACTTTCCCGATGGGAATTTGAAGTTCTAATAATGCAGACATAATGAAAACATTTTGAGTTGAATTAGTTCGATTACGTTCAGTGTTCAAAGAAAAGAATAAAAAATCATGAGGGTTCTTTTGGTTCTGGAGAAATTATTCAAATTTTCAATAACAACAAGCCTTGTATCTTATTGCTCATAGTGAGTCAAGAAATTATTTATTATAATCTTATCTGCAAGGTTCCCAGCCTATTTTCGCTCAACGCAACATCTAAAAACTTTTCGTATCGTCCATTGAGCCACTTCTGCAACCTAATCTCTAACTTTTCTTGAAAGTCCATCCAGGTTAACGTACATAAAATCTATGAAAATTGCTGATGACTCCACTAAATTCTGTGAATATCCCCGCCTGCGCTCAGGTAACGAGTATCAACACTTTTTATCCACGGAAGCGTCGAGTGACTGACGCTTCTGTCAAACACAAGACCGAAGAGCCGTTATTTCCGGAAGGTCGGCAGGTTCGGGATTTCGGAGTGGTTTATGTAACGCACAACAAGTAGTGTAGAGTAGACTGGCCCGCCTTGCGTAAGCGTCATGTAACGTCTCTCTCTCTCTCTCTCTCTCTCTCTCTCTGGCAGTGAAAAATCCGCCGCCGCTCCGCGTCCGTTCCGCTCTGGATCGGACTTTGTACAGTTCGCTAGAAGACATCAAACTTAACAAAACGATGTTTTTACGTTATAAGTTAAATGTAGTTTTTTAATATAATATTAGCTGTATAAAAAGGCTGTCTTTGAGAAATATTACCACCTATCCTTCTTCGACGATTCAAGTTGTGACGTAGGGCGCAATGCGTTTTACCGTTGATGAACGTATATCAGAACAAAAGAGGTCCAAGAATAGAACCCTGAGGTACTCCAAAGTTCAAACTACTTTGTCCGTGAAGTCTGTTAAGGAAAACTGTCTTTAAGAAATATTACCACCTATCCTTCTTCGGCGATTCAAGTTGTGACGTAGGGCGCAATGCGTGTTACCGATGATGAACGTATATCAGAACAAAAAGAGGTCCAAGAATAGAACCCTGAGGTACTCCAAAGTTCAAACTACTTTGTCCGTGAAGTCTGTTAAGGAAAACTGTCTTTAGAAATATTACCACCTATCCTTCTTCGACGATTCAAGTTGTGACGTAGGGCGCAATGCGTTTTACCGTTGATGAACGTATATCAGAACAAAAGAGGTCCAAGAATAGAACCCTGAGGTACTCCAAAGTTCAAACTACTTTGTCCGTGAAGTCTGTTAAGGAAAACTGTCTTTAAGAAATATTACCACCTATCCTTCTTCGACGATTCAAGTTGTGACGTAGGGCGCAATGCGTGTTACCGATGATGAACGTATATCAGAACGAAAAGAGGACCAAGAATAGAACCCTGAGGTACTCCAAAGTTCAAACTACTTTGACCGTGAAGCTGTTAAGGGCTGTCTTAGAGAAATATTACCACCTATCCTCTTTCGACGATTCAAGTTTGTGACGTAGAACGCAATGCGTGCTACCGATGATGAACGTGTATCAGAACTCCTCCCCTTATCTTACGACCAAAAACTCCTACTTTTCCGTTGATCTACTAAGGGTAAAAGCTGTCTTTGAGAAATATTACCACCCAATCACCCAGCCTCCTTCCGCGGTCCAAGTTCCTGGCGTAGAGAGAAAGACATGCGCAATGCGTGCTACCGATGATGAACTTATATCAGAACGAAAAGAGGACCGAGAATAGAACCCTGAGGTACTCCAAAGCTCAAACTACTTTGTCCTAAAGATAAAGCTGACTTTGAGAAAGAATACCACCCATCCTCCTCCGTTGCTGACGTAGAGAGAGACGCACGCGCAGTGCGTGCAGAGTACAGCAACTAGTGCGTGTCGTGTCACGCTACATTGGACACCTCAGACCGTGACTGCACGCTGTGAGGTGTCGTGGCGTAACTGGCAGCAAACCTCAGCGTCGCCGCCGTGCGCTGGTCAGTAAACAGCTGGTCACTTCGCGTTGTAACAGTGACAATTTATTTCTCTTGTTTAGAGAATTTCCTTTATACGGGATATTCATGCCGTCAGCATGGAAGGACCAGACCCGGGACTGTCAAATGAGCACCTCTCCTGACTCCCCTATGTGTGTACTCTCTACAGGTCGAATGTTTGTCAGATTTTAATAAAATTTGTGCAAATGTTCCTTTTTCAATACATGCTCCCTGTCATGTTTGAATTCGACTACCGGAAGTACCCATTTAGATGGGAGTTCCGGTAGTCAAATTCAAACTTGACCGACATATTGTATTGACAAGTCACCAAAAAATTCTGTTTTGACTATCTAAAACAGTAGATTACTATGAGTTTAGATAAAATATGAAAGAAAAATGTGTTGAAATGTTACCCATTAATAAGCTAAAAGTATTAAAACCCATTAGGTTGTTTCAAAATGGCGGCCTAAAAATAATGTTATGCTATAACAGCGGGATGAGTGATCCGATTTTAATGTAATTTGAAATTGTTTTTCTTTCTTATTTGTAGTAAAATTTGTGGTAAAAGACCACGTAAGGCGGAAGCCGAAGGCCGAAGCAAGGCAAATTAATGGTGTATTCATACTACATCATCATGCATTCACCATCCTGTGTGTCTCTTATTTATTCATTTACGGCAATACACCTTTTTACAATGCTTTTTAGATATGTTCTGTTGGCTGGTTGAAATAACAATTTATAAATTTATAACAAGAATATACATCTATAATACGACTGAATAACAGCTGATAAATAATGTAACGATGCGACATAGGGTGCAATGCGTTCTACTGATAATGAACGTATATCAGAACGAAAAGATGACCGAGTATAGAACCCTGAGGTACTCCAAAGTGCACCTCAGTGTGCACTTTCAAGAAAATGTGTTTTCTTGCGTTGTCTCTTAGTTTTCGTTCAGTCTCCGGCGTTATTTCTAACAGCGTAGTTGTCCAGTGTCGTTTCTTTTCACGAATATTTATCCAACCAATCACCGCCTAGTTGATAACGTCCTATCAGCAGCTACAGGGTGTGAAGGAAGTGCGACCTTGAGGTGAGGAAGTGAAAGGTAAGGATATAACTTGAGTCAGATGTTCCGCTACAAAACACAAGCTTCAAGTCTCCATTCGCCACAAGTAACTTGTACAAGTCATAACGCAAACTGATGCTTTGTTGTCAAGAGGCTTATGGAGCATAAATCCTGACTGGAAAGAACTGGTTTTGTGGGGTTTTATGCAGAGATGAAATAAGAAGATCATAAAGTAGTATTTTATGCTGAAGGATTTTAAAATTACTGCGATTTAACTTTGAGGCTCTCCTTAATAATTCCGCAAAGTGTAGTACTAGCTTACGCTGATTACTTTAGGCTAGCTCTTTTCTTATGTTCTGTGTTATGTTTTAGGTCACTTTCCACCTGAAGACGGGATCAGATTTTAGATCCCGAAACGTCGTGATCATCTTGCTCACTAACGATGGAAAATGTCCGCAATGATAGTTTAAACTCTGAAATTCTCCTATCGTCAACAACAAACTTTAAACAAAGGTCAGTACTAGCTGTCATTCGAGGTGGTTCGCTCTCAATATGAAAGAATGAAAATCGAGCCACTCTTTAATGAGAGTGGTGGCTGGGTTTCAACACCCAAAAGAGCGAAATTGCACTCTTTTTGAGTGGTTTTCACTCCTTCATTTTTAGAGTGTTGGTTTTGTTATTAGAGCCTAAACAAAGTTTTTGTATATATTGTTGAGGTTAAGTAAAAGAAAGAGCTTTCAACCTTAACTTAGACTTTTGTTAAAACCAATAAGGACGATTTATTACTATTAGTATTAAAAATCATTCGTTTACGAAAACTTACAAACTTTAAAAGCAAGCTCAGCACATTATTATTCCCAAAACTATGAGTTCCGGCGCCATAAAAATGTAAAACACCCAAGGAGGAAATATTCCTCAAAAAATATTTACACCCCAAACTTGGACGTCACATGAAAGAACCTAGTACTAATATACACGATTTCACGACCAACAGCTGTGACGGGAGAACCTACAACTTGAGTTGGCAAGTCAAGACCAAGGAGCAAGCAGTACTCTATAAATACACTTGTACTTAACCTTTGCAGTGGCCACTCTCAATGTACACGGGAAAGTGTGCTCATACCGTGCGCTGATATAAATGTTATACACAACGCGTTGAGTTATCAGCGTATCTTGTAGCCTACTCTGTGAGGTGCACTGTCACTTCTCCTCTTTTTAGATTATGTTGGGTACGTTGATATGTGTGCTGTTTCTAGATCACTGCATGTACTTCCATTTTTCTGCAGGCATGGAAGGCTTAACTTTTGTTATGGGCAAACAAATTCGGACGCTAAAAATTAACCATGCATATTGTTGTATCTCCAAAGTAGCAAATTCGGAGTTGTGTACGTTGAAAACAGATGAGGTCAAAGTTCAGGGTTTTCCTAGACTATAATTTTTCCTCTCTCACCCACAAACTAACATATTTGTATGAGGTATAGAAAATTAACTCTTAGGATTTCGTGGTCGGTGTCACATACCCGTATGTAATCTAGTTCTTCCGGTTCACACCACGTTCATAATTAGGTTGGTACATTTCGGCCTCGCTGGGGAGTACCATTTACAGTCACTGATGATTGGCTGAAACCAGTGGCTGAGGATGGTAGTACTCCACAGCGAGGCCGAAATATCTCAACCTAATCATGAAGTTTGGACGCGGTGTGAACCGGAAGAACTAGATTATAGTCCAGAAAATGCTTCCGTTTAATGAAATGAGTACTTTAGTTTTGTTATTCACATACTGTATTTAGCTTTTATAGTGACCCTAATATTTGCGTGTATGTCATTTCATATAGTACAGAAAGAGAAAGTAATAACTTCTCCGTGGTAAATTTATACTATGTTGATGGAATTTCAAACTCCTAAATTTTGGAATGACTTTAAATTGGTCCATATTTATCTCACCACTTTACGAGTACTATAGAAAAGAGTTTTGACTTGATCTCACGTGTATTACATCACAATGGTAATCTATCAAGTGGCCTAGTATAGGTGTCTTAAATTCCTGTCTTATTTTGTCCCACTGATTTTCTGTTCTATATTTTAGCTTCATTATTTTCCTCTAGTGGAGCCGTGGCGGATTGGTATCTCGCGCGACTCCAGATTTCTAACGCTGGTGGCGCGGGTTCGATCCCCGCAGTTACCACTAACTATTCGCTAAGTGACTTTGTGGTTACGCTGTGTAGTCCTAACTTCTCTTCGTTAAACACGACAAACTTAAGAATTGTTCAGCCTCTAAAAACAAGAAAATACGAATCAAACTCTTACTTCCTCCATCTGACACTTACCCCCTGCTACTTCCTTTGTCAAACTGGTTGTTTTTCTGCCAGCTGAGTTATTACACGGGTTCGTGTTCCAGATCTGGACCATAAACACTAGCGCTGTGACGTAACCTGCTGTTTATCAGCTGTTGACGTCTGTCTGTCTGTCTGACTGGTTCTGGGTTCTGGGTTCTGGTTCAGTGGACCCGCGCCAGTACAACTGGGTCACCAGTGGTCGGTACTTGCTCTCCAGTACGTGCTGTACCCTGGTACCGGTCCAGTACACTCGCCCGCGCCGCTGCCGGCTGGTTCACTTTCAGTTTCCTTCCCGGCAGCGAGAGTGGTCTGCCTCTGAGGTTGAAATATTATTGTGGACGTTTTCCATCGTTATTTTAATGGACAAGAACAAAAGACGTTTCGGAATCTGGAATATGATTTCGTCTTCAGGTGAAAAGTATCATAAAGCCTAAGTTTTGCGTTATATAGGTCTAAAGCGGCTCAGATAGTCTCAGTGATGATACCCGCATCAACTCCCACCATCGTTTAGACATCACCTGGGTGGTTCGGAAGTCACGTTTAGCCGTTGGTCCTTGTATTTCCATTGGTCATTGGGCTATTAATTAATGACCCATTCTAAGGAAGAGTCGGCCTTAGTTTGTAACAAGACTACACCTCATAACTCATTACTACCACTCATCACACTCATCCCTCACCACATATTTGCCTTAAAATGCCCTCATGAGAGTGGTCGGCATCTCAAATAGTGATTTAGTGATTTATGTTTTAGCTTACTTTTCACTTGATGCGATCAGATTACAAATCCCAAAACTTCGTGTAATTCTTGCTCACTAAAAATCTATGGAGAAAGTCAACAACAAACTTCAAACAAAGGAACCAGTGGTGTTTGCGTGGGGAAAATGGAGCTTTAATTTTTCAAAATGTATTGCAGCCAAATTCCTAAGCGAAGTTCTTGAAAGTTAACAACATACACAAGATTTAAACTTGTTCCCAGAGCTATATCCTAACTGGTTATTCGACTGTTTGGATAATCTTGCTGCATCAATGGATTTAGCGAATGGTGGGTTCTAAAACTTCCTACGTATTTGGATGTGAAACTCCACCGTGAAAGAGTTATCGAGTCACTAAATTTTGCCTCATCCAACAGCTAAATAAATGCGTGGGCAATGATAGAGATTATACGACACTATACATGGATTGAGAGGAATTCGTGCCAATCTATCCGCAGATCTCAACAGTTCCTCAGTCGTACAGACATGTCCATTGACACAGGATGAGCTCTAAGTGGGGGTCAATATCTTACAATAAACTCTCGATTTGGCTACTGTTGAGACAGCCCAAGTATCAAAAAGACTTCCAGAATAAATCAACCTTTTTTCGGGTGAAGACAAAAATGGTGATCTTACAAGAAAACAGAAAAAAGACATTCGGTAAAAATGTTTGAAGGGTTGAAGCAGGAGAAAAAATGTTTAAAAACATTACGATCAATTGAAAAGAAAAGTTGATCCTTATAAATAAGGAGATATGGAATGATCTGTTGTTTATATAATATTACTCTTTTTAAAAATTCAAATACAACACATAACTGCAGCCAGGAAAGTGAAAAATTAGCCTTAAGTATTTCTGAAAGGGCGTAGGAAATTCAAGATCGATTTCTACCAGCAGAAAATCTAAATAGCATTCTTCATTTTCAATACGGTTGCAGAATTGAAAAGGTCTATAAAGTATAAATGTAAACATTGAGTTTTTAAATCTGGACCTTTTATTAAAATTTACAACAACGAATAAGACATTCATTAAAGGATTCACAAGTTTTTAAGCTGCCAGAACTTCGAATTGACTTATTTTCTACACTACTTCCCAAAACCTTACATCAATTCCTTTATACGATACGACTTTCCTTACACCAACGTGCATTTTCCAAGTATCTGCTCAAGAGAGTCACCTTTACCCTGACCTACTTGCGGAGGAAGTAGGTGAGGCGAAACCCCCTGTCATCATTCCTGGAATCTAAAACCACTTCTGCATCAAAACCTAACCTCTGACGTCAGAGACATCAACGCCCACGTCATTACAGGTGTCAATATACTCTACTTGGAACCTATCACCTGGATACCAGAAGTTGAACTAAATTATTGCGGACATTTTCCATCGTTAGTGAGCAAAAAGATCACGACGTTTCGGGTTCTGCAATCTGACCCGTCTTCAGGTGAACAACAAACTCTAAGCAAAGAACATGGATACATTATGAAAGAATCATGTTTAGAAGGTAATTTACTTTTAGATTATGAATACAAAAATTATACTGGAATACCAAAATATTTTAAACGTCTTGCAAGAGGTCTGATAATACCGAAACTAGATGTTGATCTTTGGTGTATAAAATTCGGAAAATATGTTACTGCATTGTCAATAGTAATAATGGAACAACTGAAGCAGAAATTACACAGTTTTTCGTATGAAAAGAAAAAAATTACCATACATTTTTTCTAGATGATTATTATTGAGGTCTAGTGAAGACGAATCGGGCCAGTCATTGGAATAAATCATCAAATTGTATCCAAAATTAAAGTTACTTCAGTTTTAAGGATGGACTTTTGTACCTAATTTTTATTAATAGTGTAAGCAGCCTCTCTATAATGTACGAGTACTAACAGCGTTACAGCGTGGCTATCATAGAACAAATAAGTAATCCAAAGTAAAACATACCCGACGCGTGGCCACAAACGCTACCGTGATTTCTAGAGAATTTTCCCTAAAGGGGTATAATTTACGCCAGAAGTGCCCTTTTGGGGATTTATCCAAAAATGGGGCTTTAATAAATATTTAAGCTCGAAGAGTGGTTTATAACTTGTGGTTGTACACAGCTGAGTGTGTATTCACTAAATCACTATTTGAGATGCCGACCACTCTCATGAGGGTATTTTAAGGCAAATATGTGGTGAAGGATGAGTGTGATGAGTGGTAGTAATGAGTTAAGAGGTATAGTCTTGTTACAAACTAAGGCCGACTCTTCCTTAGAACGGGTCATTAATTAATAATTGGCCCAATGACCAATGGAAATACAAGGACCAACGGCTTAACGTGACTTCCGAACCACGCAGGTGATGGTCTGATATGTATAAACGATGGTGGGAGTTGATGCGGGTATCATCAGATGATCACTGAGACTATCTGAGCCGCTTTAGACCTATATCATCCTCAAAACCTGACCTCCATGAAGCTGGATTACAGGACCACGCCACGAGTCCCAGTCATTTACATATTACATGTAGTACGTGTACAACTTTTACAATATCTCGACCCCAACTTAAATATGTTAGAATAAAAATCTTCCCTGACAAAAACACGCACTTCTCATTTAAATACAGCATGTCTAGCTATCCTAGCGCAAACCATAAGGATCAACTCTTAAGGTTCGTAGGCGGTGTCCCAACTATAATCTAGTTCTTCCGGTTCACACCGCGCGGTTCAAACAGTATTATAATTAGCTTGAAATATATCGGTCTCGCTGTGGAGTACCATCTTCAGTCACTGATTGGCTGATACTTGCTGTCTGCTGTCCTATTGGCAGCTCAGTGAGACTGTAACCAATAGGATAACAGAAAACAAGTATCTCGTTTTCAGCCAATCAGTGATTAAAGATGGTACTCCACAGCGAGACCGAAATATTTCAAGCTAATTGTAATTATGTTTTAACGCAGTGTGAACGGGAAGAACTAGATTATATAAAGAACCATCAACTCCGCACTGAATTAAAAAAGCACTGAGGATTAGTCAACCAATCAAGAACCCATGTTTACCACTGACATGGTGAGGTATTAATTATTTCTCTCTCACGGTGCCCGGTGCACGAGGGGTAGGTGGAAATCCAAGTGTATCTTCTGTTTCAAAAACATCGGCTCCAGTGGGGTTGTCTTGTCTGGCTGAGTACTTTGAAGAGTCGCGCGTGCCGCCGACCTTACCAGTCAAGAGAAATGGTAGTAGCGACATTCCAACTTTGCTCCGCTCACTCAAAAAGTGGCAAAACATAATTTCGTAGTCCTCTGTTTTCCGACGCCGTTTATGCACCGAAACGTAAAAACGCGAGTTTATTTTATAGGGTAGGAGTAATTCTACGTTCCTTATACACAAAAATGCAAAAACTGCTAGCAAAAAAATTAATACACTTTTTAATAGCCTATTTTTGGCCAATTTTAACATTTTTGGTACTATAGGCGTAAGATACAAAAAAACACAGGTTATACAAACCTAGAGAGAACCTTTAAGAACATGGAAAACAACTTTTCTCTACGCCAAAACATAGCGTCCTAAACGGGGACTACGAGAGCATGTTTTGAGCAACTTTTTCTAGGGTGATTAATCCTCTTAAAGTAAACAATAAGGATACCATCAATCGATTAAATCTCAGCAAATAAGCTCCGCAGAACGCGACGGTGTTACAAGTGGCGATATTTTCTCCTCAGTCCTTAATAGTTCAAGTGCTTGTCCTTCCCCTTTGTGTAAAGGATTCCTATTCCACACACGCACTTGTAAACGTGGAATCGGAATACAAGTGACGGATAATGATGGTGACATTCCGGAATCGAACCGGTGACCTTGCTGTCGCCAGTTTCCTAGTTCACAGAGTCGCCGAGGCACGCGGGCAATTAAATAACAGCTGTTTTGCCGTTTCACTGTGACTGTGATTTTAGTGTTTGCGTGATAAAATTGTGTGGTTGAAAGAAATGTTTTTAATTTGGTGAGAAATTTCAGTAATCTTAACTCTTCAGCCAATCAGTGAGTGAAGATGGTACTCCACAGTGAGGCCGAAATATCTCAACCTAATTATGAAGTTTGAACGCGGTGTGAACCGGAAGAACTAGGTTATAAATTTTAGTAATATTTGATTTAAACATCAAAAACTTAAAAAAATATATATAAAAAATTTCCAATTTTTAAATAAAGGTAATCAATTTTTTGTTTAGGCGAAGCTAGGGTTACAAAGTTCTCTAAACAGCACAATCTTGACCTTTACCTAGCGTCACCGAATAGAAGCTTAAAAAATTGTTAGTGGTGATCGCGGGGATCGAACCCACCCTAATGGAGCTCCGGAGTCGCGCACGATACCAACCCACCACAGGGTTGCTAATATAGGTATAAATCAACGCTAAATATATGGTTTATAATTTGGACATTCTGAAATATTAAGGGAAAATAAAACTGATTTTGTTATGATATATTATAATTATTTTCTCCACACTAGAAATCTCTACTCTAGGAGTCTCCACTCCAGGAATCTCCACTCTAGGAATCTCCCCTCTAGGAATTTCCTCTCTAGGAATCTCCTCTATTGGAATCTACACTCTAGGAATCTATACTCTAGGAATCTCCTCTTTAGGGATATAAAATTCACTCTGGGAATCTCCTTAGGAATCTCCTCTAGGAATCCCTATTCTAGGAATGTCCGCTCTAGGAATCTCCACTCTGAGAATCTCCTCTCTATGAACATTCACTCTAGGAATCTCTACTCTAAAAATCGCCTCTCTAGGAAAATCCACTCTAGGAATCTCCACTATAAGAATCTCTGCTCTATAAATCTCCGCTCTGAGAATCTCCACTCTAGCACTCAAGGAATCTTTAGGAAACTACACTCTAGGAATCTGAACTCTCTGGTTTCAGACTAAATTTACCAGCAACCCATATCTCACAGTAAGTTGAATACCAGATGAATCATTGCCTCGTTGCACAACGTACTGTATAGACCTAGTAGGGATAAGCCGACGAGTCATTGCCTATAATGACACGGGATACACGATCCAGCCTACACGACACACGACCGTGTCTACTGCTGCAGTAGAGTGTGTAATGGATAGAACAGCTACTAGTAGGCATTAGCAATGATGAATGGTATAGTAGTAGCTGAGGTTACCTCATGTACCTACTTGACTAGTAAGATACTTGTGTACTTTGATTTGAGACACTACTCCTAGAGACTACGGTATTTTGGCTAAGATCAAAGTGTACAGGGTATTCGAAGATGATAATTGTTTTGATGGATGATGAGGTGTAGTCTTGTTACAAACTAGGGTTGACTGTTCCCCATGTTGAGTCATTAATATATAGTCCAACGACCAATGGCATGGACCAGCGACTTCCGAACCACGGGGAGTGGCCATCGTGAAAAGTTGTAACTGCAGCGCCGGAGGTTAAACCCGGGCAGATTTGGTGCAAACACGCATATACCATTGCCTATGGTTTATTTATAGTATGACGTTTACAAAAAGCATAGTGTGTAATCCAATCGCCAGTAAATCCAATTCTGGATTCACACATCTCCCAATAAGGAACACTTTCACACGGAAATTCACCAGACTCTAACAAAACTATAAAACACGGCAGTGAAGAAACTCTCTAGATTTAACTTTCGACATTGCACTTTATGCACAATAATACAGTACTTCCATACTTTTACTATGTATCTGATACGTTTACGGTCTCCCCATGCCCTTGGCGGATTATTTACACGAATCGTAAATTAACTATTATATTTACCTAACCTTGAGATCCTCATCGGCATTAAGAAGAACGTGCGTCAAGTTGCGCTCGATCAATAAAAAACTAACTCTCCATTGTGTGCGGTTCAGCGGTTGTATTTATTTTTATACGTTTCCATTGTTTTCGAGTAATGGAGTAAGAGCGCGATGGGACGATAGTTGTCAGACGGTGTTTGGTTTCCTCATCTTCGTCGCATTGACGTCAAATCTTACGTCAGCTGTTAATTGGACGGATTAACGTGCGTATTGTCAATAGTGCGGACAGGAAGTGGCCCTAGAAGGAGTATCGGTTGCAAAACCGATGAGACTTCCACGGGATTTTCTTTTGTCGGCGTTTACCGCGGTGTTTTATGGCAAGTAATGGTTGAGGAGGCGGCAATATTATGCTTGGAGACTCTATCGAGTAAAGGCTGAATATACATGAGCAGGTGGGTTAAGATAATGGAACAAGTATCAGCGTCTCTGTTTGTTTACTAAAACATGTCATTTGTTCAGTGATCATATCGCGTTTAGGTCTTAATTAAGCAATAAAGTGTTGGTTTCATGTGGATGTAGGTAGTGTTGAACTTAAAGGCGACCAAACCATGGATGGGCATGCATGAGCATAGGAGAAGGCGTGAAAGTTCAAGGAGGAATATTTCCCCAAGGCAAATATTTAAAAGCGAATACACATCAGGTTCTTTTAGTACAGTCAATATGAGGAAAATAAACGAAAATATTAGTTTCTAGGATAAAAGGTTAAGGCAAAGTTTGTCTTGCTTATCTAGGCGAAGTTAGGTCTACAAAGTTCTCTCTACCACTCAATATCGACCTTTATCTAGTGTTACCGCAAGTCAATTAACAACTTGTTATTGGTAACTGCGGGGATCGAACCCACGTCACCGGGATGATGAGCTCCGGAGACGTGCGCGATACCAACCCCCCACGGGTCCGCTAAAGAATTCTTTGCTTAGCACCATTTCAATTCATGATAGAGGGAATCAAGATACGTTAAATTCCTATAAAATATGGAGAAACCTTAAGGGGTGGATGAAGAAATAGTGCAACGTGTTTTTTAGTTTTAGGTGAAAGGTCATGTGAGGTTATTAGAGAACCTTCCATGATTTGTTAATAGTCTGTGAATGGCTGACAAACTGGGACTTCTAATCGATTAAGCATGTGCAAAAATAACGATACCTAACACGACCGTTACATCCTTTTAAGAGCACATCCTATTTTATCATTTCAAAGGTACTATTTTTCAAAAACATAATAACTTTGCACAGCCTCTGATCTCTTGGAACATCTCTATTTAATGGACCAAAAGGGCATTTTAAGTGAAGTTTACCTGCAACGTTGCCATTATGGTGTAAATTGTTGGTGGCTAGGTAAGCTTGACACATTTGAAATTTCAACTCTTTGCATTGAAGTCCTAGGTCAGGAGGTCAGGTTTTGAGGATGATATAGGTCTAAAGCGGCTAAAACAGTCTCAGTGATCATCTGATAATCTGATGATACCCTCATCAACTCCCACTATCGTTTAGACATATCAGACTATCACCTGCGTGGTTCGGAAGTCACGTTAAGCCGTTGGTCCTTGTATTTTCCATTGGTCATTGGGCTACTAATTAATGACCCATTCTAAGGAAGAGTCGGCCTTAGTTTGTAACAAGACTACGCCTCATAACTCACTACTACCACTCATCACACTCATCCTTCACCACATATTTGCCTTAAAATACCTTCATGAGAGTTGTGGGCATCTCAAATAGTGATTTAGTGATTTAGGTCCTTGCAAACACCGCTAAGGAACATCTCTGCATATCATTTTAAAGCAATGGTTCCCTCTGATCCATATATTTACCTTACCCATGGCTACAACCCAGAAATAACCTTACACGCTTACACGCGTTCTCTTTGTTGTCGGGTGAGTTGCTCAACTGGCAGTATGAGTCAGAGAGCAGTCTACTTATCAGCCAGCGT
Organism: Matsumurasca onukii; assembly: GCA_018831715.1. Taxonomy (NCBI): domain Eukaryota; kingdom Metazoa; phylum Arthropoda; class Insecta; order Hemiptera; family Cicadellidae; genus Matsumurasca; species Matsumurasca onukii. Next base: position 4,040,335 of record CM032063.1, on the reverse strand, counting down.
TATCACAGACACGGCAGTATGAGGTATGAGGCATGAGGTATGAGGCATGAGGCATGATGGAAGTACTACAGACAGGGTGTAGCGCCCTGGGCGGGGGCGATGTGTTGAGGCTGGTAAGCGGTTTGTTGCATACATTTGAAACATAAACCACATTTACATATAATTTTCCTGTACATGTTGAAGAAATATATTTAGAACTTTATTGAATTTCGTTTGGAAAGATAATTATTGGGTAGGCTTTATCAGAAAGATTCTTTTTGAAAGTAAGGGTCACTAAATCACTACTTGAGATGCCGACCACACTCATGAGGGCATTTTAAGGCAAATATGTGGTGAAGGATGAGTGTGATGAGTGGTAGTAATGAGTTATGAGGTGTAGTCTTGTTACAAACTAAGGCCGACTCTTCCTTAGAATGGGTCATTAATTAATAGGTCGACAGAAGTGGGCAACTGTGTTGGATACATTCTCATAAGAACAACGTATAATATAGATATCGAGTTTGTACTGAATGTAGACCTCTAACTATGATAGATAAAGATATGATTAAAGAAGTGCCTATAGTTGTTTATAGGAATCTAATTCAATTACCATTCATCTTGGGACACTCAAACAGAAAGTATTTGCGCAAAAACTCCATCAAGAATCTTCCTTTTAGAGTGTTGGCTGAATACTGTAGTAGTACGAGAACGTTTGATCCAATCTGGGGAACAGTCAACCCTAGTTTGTAACCTCATCATTCGTTAAAACACTCGTCAGACTCACCATCATCCCAATATTCACCTTAAAATACCCTCTAGGAGTGGTCGGTGTCTCAAATCATAAGTATCTTACTACGTGCTGATGATACTATAAGATTAATTTCAACGAGAGATCAGGAACACATCAGGCAAACAAAACACGAAGACGTTGAGGTCGGCCATAGCAGAACATAGTTACAACACGAAACATTCAGTAGAATATGACAAAGCCAAAGTATTGGCAAAAGATTTCACACTTTTACCCGAGAGTCATCCGAGCAACCATTGAGATAATTAAAAATGATAATAACTTCCCTGCTCAGCTATCTCAGCAATATCTATCAAATATCTCAGTTTCAACCAATCAGTGACTAAAGATGGTACTCTACAGCAAGACCAAAATATCTCAGGCTAATTATTATGATTTTTGACGCGGTGTGAACCGGAAGAACTAGATTACAATTATAGTTATTTATCAATTTTTGGTACTATTTTGCCGACCTTTGGAGTGGTCACATGGTCAAAAAAGGTACTTCCAGTACTTTTCACCCGTTACAGAAAATTCACCACGATTCACAGTAGCTTGTGACTACGCATTGCTACACGTCATTAAATCCAATGTGAGATCCTGACCACTCTCATGGAGGGTATTTTAAGGCAAATATGTGGTGAAGGATGAGTGGTAGTAATGAGTTATAATGTAGTTGTTACAAACTAAGGACGTTTTCCTAAAATGGTTCATTAATTCAGCCCATGACCATGTGTGGAAATACAAGGACCAACGGTTAACGTGATTTCCGGAACCACACGTGGTGATGGTCTGATATGTCCAAACGATGGGAGCGATGCGGTATCATCAGATTATCATTGAGACTATCTGTACCGCTTTGTATCTCCATATCCTCAAAACCTGACCTCCATGAAGCTGGATTACAGACCACGACATACGAGTCCCAGTCATCATATTCATCTCCAGCAAACAAATCACCGGAGTGCAGCAGCACTGAGAGAGTATGCAAACTACCCGCAGCTGATCACTACAGCTCGCGCACTGAAGGAAGAATATGTGTCAGTAGTGTTGAGTACTGAGCAGTGCACTGTAGCGTAGAACACAACCCGGAAACGCGTTGCGTTGCGTTGCGCGCCGCGGACGGAGTTATGAGGGCGTTGGCGTTACGAACAGCGTTACGTCATCGTTAACTCGTAAACTTGACAATGTAACAATGCCCCGGTGCCCCTTGAGTGAAACATTGACAGCTTTGGCTGTGTGAAGAGTGCAATGTTGGGAAATTCTTGAAAGTGCATAGGACCTGTCGGCCATTTTGTTTGTTGTCCCATAAGATGTAAAAACAAGCATTTTCTTGAGACTCCTCACGCCTACTACCGTCGGTCTTGCTACATGGCTGCGAAACCTGGAAGATCAACGTAGCCTCAGTTCAAACACTGCAGGCCTATGTAAATAGATGCCTGCGATACATATTAAGGATCTGGTGGCCAAACACGATAAGAAACGATGATCTATGGAGAGTTACCGAGCTGGAACCCATCACAAGCTTATATCAAGAAGAAGATGGAGGTGGATAGGCCATAGCCAAGAAGACCCCAAAGTTGTATAGCAAGACAGGCACTCTGAATGGAATCCGCAAGGAAGCAGGAAGCGTGGTCGACCCAAAATACTTGGAGGCGAACCACTGAGAAGGACCTGAGAGGAAAGGACTGACGTGGAGAGAGGCCAAAGAGGCTTGCAGCGGACCGCGATGGGTGGCGGAATGTCGTCGAGGCCCCATGTTCCACCTAAGGACATAAGTCAGGCCTCACGCCTACAATTTCCATCAGATCTTTTTGAAATAAGTTTTATTTGAAAGATGACAACGTAATGCAGTGACTCCTCTGACCACATTTCTGAAAATTTTATTAGTTTACGAGTAGAAACAAGAAATTCAAATACAAAGTTTCTTCAAATTTTGGATTTATGTCACGGTTTTATATATGATCTAATGAAAATTTGGCTCAGCGGAGTCACTAAAACAATTAAAGCACTTTAAAACAAAGTTTATTTCATACAAATCGGATAAAAACTGTAGGCGTGAAGTGTCTCAAGAAAAAGCGGGATTTTTTACATTGCTCTTATAGGACGAAATTCAAGGTCACAGCCATTACTGCGAACTCTTAAGAGTCTATAGTGTTAAATAGGTTCTTAAAAATCCTCGTACACCTAGATCGTATGACTTTTCTTATCGCGTACCAGTGATAGGCAACAATCCTTTGATGTTTTAGACCTTATAGATTGAAATAGATGGGCTTAGTTATACAAGTAGGTTCCTCAGGGGATCCTCTTCTAGTTATATCCACGTAAATGACGATGGATCAACTGAAAAAATGAAGCATCCGTCCAGCACACAGATTAGTGACTATGCAACGAACCAACTCAATAACACTACAGAATTGATAAATTACATTCTTTGCAACAAATAAATGTCAAAAATCCAAATTAAACAGTTCATTCATATTCAACTAACAATTTAACTCAGATTGTATTAGAGTTTCAATCAGTCACGTTGCACGAGCCTTAGACGGGACAGAAGCCAAAGACATCGACAAATCTGTTCGAATCTAGGAACAGATTGACTTAGATCATAGACTGTATAACCACCTGTGGCTGTCTCGTTTGCGTTTGCTCAGAGTTGGCATCATGCAAGATTTTTTTTAGGGAACCCTCCAAATGTGTCTCAACTTACGTCCGGGTCTTAACTATTAAGCTTTCGCGGCCGGTGTTATCACTCAGACTTTCAACCAGCTACTGAGGATGACTCTACACAGCGAGGTCGAAACGTTTAGCAGTATTGATATTTCAACTGTGACGCGGTGTACAGCGAAAGCCTCAGATCTAAGTTACGTCCTGGTGTTGGCCCCGCCCTACCTCTGTTGTGGGAACTGGGAAGGTCCAAAACCACAGACAATATAAATGCTCTACGGACGTTAATTGCTTCGAAATAAAGAAAAGACTAGTTCAACCTCCAAGTAAATCAACGAGCGTAGTTGCCAAATCGTGCTCTTCACTACAAAATGCACCACACTCCACCTTCCTCTACGCTCCCCATAATAAAGCAGCCGGATTTGGTGATGGAACTGACGACTAAACTTCGAAACACTTTCTATATCTTTAGTTTAATTTACTTTACGTACTTTCATTTGATACCCTGACCACTCCTAGAGGGCATTTTAAGGTGAATATAGAACGATTGGTGAGTGTGTTAGAGTGTTCTTGATGGACGATGAGGTGTTGTTACAAACTAGGGCCGACTGTTCCCCATGTTGGGTCATTAATTAATAGCCCGACAACCAATGGAAAGAACCAACGGCTTAACGTGACTTCCGAACTACGGGCAGTGGCCATCATGAAAAGAGACTATTTCGATGGATGATGACTAAATTGAATCTCGGTGGATGGTTTTTCTCTGCCTTCACACCAAAGACTACTAACCAGCTCAAACGCAGTTTTTCCTAGTGACCTAGTGACATTGTTGCATAGTCCTGATAACTACTGGATTTTTTCAGGACACAGTACACTCTAAAAATGAAGAAGTGAATGCCACTCAGAAAGAGTGAAATTTCGCTCTTTTGGGTGTTAAAAGAGTGGCTTTCACTGCTTTGGTAGTGGTTTTCACTATTTCATACTTAGAGTGTAAATTACACTTCCACCTCCCTTTTCATTTTCTAAGCCAGGGCTTCCCCCGATGTAGACAGTTGACATTGAAGCTGTGCTACTGATCTGTATTCTCGGAACTGGTGCACTGTGTTGTGCATTGTGTTTACCAAGTGCGACAACGAGATAGAGAGAGAGAGAGTGCAAGCGTGAAGAGAGGGGGTTCAAGTTCAAGGTCAGACCCTCCCTTCCCCTCCCACTGCCAATCACTCAATTACAGTATCCCATTGCACTTCACTCCCACTCACTCTAGTCACTCTACTTCATCAAGTAAAAGCAGCCTTCTAGCATAAAAAGGCGATTTCGGAATGGTATGAACTCAGAATACAATGTGTTAGTGTCCCTTTTATGGAAAATGGAAAATTCGCAACATCAAAAGAACTTAAAATCCTTTTAGGAGTGCCACAGGGTAATGTACTCGGCCCCATTCTCTTTTTAATTTATATAAACAATATTACATCGAAGCCACTTTACTCTAAATTGACATTATTTGCTGACGACACTTCACTGTTCGTAGCTAATCAAAATCTTCAAAATTTGGAAATAGAATCATACATAGACCTCAATATTTTGTTCAAATGGTTCCAAAACAATGGTTTGAATATAAATTTATTTATTTGAAGTAAGACGCAAGTAGACAGATTTTAGAAGATTGCGGCAATTAAGGAAGCTTTAAAACAGCAAACACATCACAACCAAAAGTATTTTATTGGAAGTATTTGTTTGGTCAGAGAGAAGTTATTAAAATGAGGGAGTAGTTTGGACTGACAAAGAATGAGCTCATTACGAGAGGATGAAGCAAGTCTGGGTCAGCGAACACAGAATAATATAAGAGAAGTTTCAAGCAAGCGTACTAGCGGGTGCCGACCGTGGGCCTATAAGTAGGCTAAGCAATAATAGACAATCATTCAAAAACCTTCTTTTTTTCGGTTTTGACAATTTGGTTCAAGGTACCCTCTTGCCTGGGTAGATTACTTTTGGTTCTGAGTGGTTAGGTTTAGGTATGTGTTGTTGTGTTAGGTGTGGCTAGGTTAGATTAGATACGTGTGGGATATTCTACACTCTAAAATGAAAGAGTGGAGACCACTCAGAAAGAGTGAAATTCCGCTCTTTTGGGTGTTAAACCCAGCCACTCTCATTAAAGAGTGGCTCGATTTTCACTCTTTCATATTTAGAGTGTACAAATAAAGTAATTGCTATCAAAGATGATAATATTAATTTCCAACCAACAATCAATGGTCATTGTTTTGTTAGTATGGCACAAAATTGTAGTGGCAATAATCTATGATTTAAATTAAGCACTACCGTGCGTTTTTTAGCCTACACGACATTAAATCCATAAAGTGCGTTCCCCATGCTTTTTGATCAACCAAAACACCGCATTGTCACTAATATCGTTCAGATAGTGTAAAAACCTCTCGCTTTTGATTCAGAAGGGACAGAAAACTACTCGTACAGCTGGCGAGCCGGGGATCAGTCACAGTTTAGCATGTCTGATGAGATGCATCTATCAAGCGAGTGAATGTGAATGTGATAGAGAAACAGCACAAGGCCGACACAGCTCCGAACAACTTTCTCTCTAGACCCTGTCAATATACTCAAATTTGGAAATGTCACTTTATTTCTAGAACTAGCTGTATAGTTTGTAGAGCTAGTGGATAAAAAGATTGGATTGGTTAGCACTTATGAATCGTATGTTAGTAATTTATGACATATTTTTAATTTTCCTGAGCCCCTCAGTGTTGTATGAAATTTAGTGTTCGAAAAGATATCAAAAAGAAAAACTTGTATGTCTCTATTACCACGATGTTGGAGTTGAAAATAGTTTTGGATATCCTTATGTCCAATAGTTAGTATGTCACTCTGAGTATCCCTTAACCTATAATCTATTTTCGCCAATAGGTCCCCCGATAAAAACTCCAATCCAAGCAAAAAAGTCAACGCTTAGCCAAAACACACATTACTTATCAAAATGCAGCTGAACCTCAAATTCACTACACTTATCTGTGGTTTGAACTTTGAACTATACACTAAATCACTAAACCACTATTTGAGATGCCGACCACTCTCATGATCGTATTTAAGGCAAATATGTGGTGAAGGATGAGTGTGATGAGTGGTAGTAATGAGTTATGAGGTGTAGTCTTGTTACAAACTAAGGCCGACTCTTTTTTAGAATGGGTTATTAATTAATAGCCCAATGACCAATGGAAATACAAGGACCAACGACTTAACGTGACTTCCGAACCACGCAGGTGATGGTTTGATAAGTCTAAACGATGGTGGGAGTTGATGCGGGTATCATCAGATGATCACTGAGACTATCTGAGCCGCTTTAGACCTATATATACAGGCTCGACCATGAATAGGCACCTTAAAATTCCCATCTCCTATAACTCATCTATTTATATCTACATCCATCTATCCACCTGCATCATAGATTATATTCAGAAGGTCAGTTGTCTAAGGATTGATCACTTCAATGTAGGTCTGCCAATTACAGTACTACCTGGCACCGGAATGAAAGGAAGCCATAGACAAATATTGAGATGAATTGGACGGGGTTAGATGACCAGGTTATCAGGAGAGCAGCGAAAAGTAAAACCATCACTAAATAACATTCAGAGGACAATCACCCCAAAGATTAGATCCAGGAAATGCCAACACTTGGGGAACCTCCTCCTCCCCAAGATTATGGCAAGCTCCCCGAGGTGGTAACCGATATTGAAATCAAATCCAACCTCCCCTGTCGGAAACGCGCATATTTAACATCCGGACAGCTACAAAGCTATCCAGAAATCGTGCTATTTAGTTGAACACCTGTATCAAAGATAACGTTATGGTAGGTAGATAAGTAGATTTGCGAATATGCCTATCATGACTAAGGAACAAAAATCAACATTGGCAGCCCATGCACAGTATACGTCACTCACCGTCTTTCTCCTTTTTCGGCTCCATATAATCGAGTTTGTCTAATGTTTGTGTCTATGACTTAAATGTTACCGAATTGTGCGATTTTCGAGAACGAACGAACTTGCGAGTGCGTCTGCGACTCTTAAAGGAATTTCTTCGCAGCGCATTCTGTGTATGGGCTTCCTCAGCCATTCGGCACCTATGCGCTATCTACCTACCATACCATAATCTTTGCCTGGCCAGATACTGACTGGAGGAATCTGCATCGTACATCAACATCCACAGCTGCAGTGGGAGGAGCTTTGCAGTTCTCGGGAAATGGTACAAGGACACTCTGCCTTTCTACCTCCGCCTCTACTGCCCGCACCATAATCATAATAAATGCGCCCCGATCCTCCCAGGAGGTCCTCGATCATAACGACCATGTGCAGCCGTCCAGATCTTGTCACAGCCAGAACACCTGAGATGTAGGTCGCTGGTGCAACTTTAATTATATTCGTTGGGTTTTAATCTTGTGCATACAGGATGTCCCATAAGTAAAGTGCCAGACTATAGGAAATGGTTAAATGGGTCGAAATAAAGAGAAAATTAAGAATACAACTTTTTCTAAAGACGCTTAGTTAACCAGATATCCACCATTTTCTATTTGTCATGTAGACCACACGAATAAGCCATGCATATGGTATAAGGTATATACATGTACATTTAGACTAAGATTGACGTTTAACTTATTACAAGAGGTTTTTTAAGAAATTTAATAAAAAATCAAAACCATATTTAACCAAAGTTATTAAATTATTAATTAAATTATTGAAAATTATTGAATTATTAGTAACATATTGAAGAACTTTCATAGGTAAACATAGAACTTATTGTTGATTCCCGTTACCTTTTCGTCGTAATCAAAAACCCATCATTTCCGACTTAAATAAGAACTGCGCAGTTAAATAAAGCTGAAAAGCGTAGGCCTACCTTTACTGCAGTTCGTGTTGAACAGTTGACACTCCTGAAACAAAACAGACGGTTAAAACAATAATAAAATAAGCCATAAAATAAAGCAAACCGAATGGCCTTTGTTAAACAATCACTAAATCACTATTTGAGATGCCGACCACTCTCATGAGGGTATTTTAAGGCAAATATGTGGTGAAGGATGAGTGTGATGAGTGGTAGTAATGAGTTATGAGGTGTAGTCTTGTTACAAACTAGGCCGACTCTTCCTTAGAATGGGTCATTAATTAATAGCCCAATGACCAATGGAAATACAACGGCTTAACGTGACTTCCGAACCACGCAGGTGATGGTCTGATATGTCTAAACGATGGTGGGAGTTGATGCGGGTATCATCAGATGATCACTGAGACTATATAGGCCGCTTTAGACCTATATCATCCTCAAAACCTGACCTCCATGAAGCTGGATTACAGGACCACGCCATGAGTCCCAGTCAATAGCTCTATTTTCAAATAAAAGTCGCTAAAAAATAAAACTATAGCCTAAGCGTTACCGTGAATCTCAGCGAAGGTCATCTAACAGAGGGGCAATTTTCACTTAAAGTGTTTATCTGGCGAGGAGAGGGATTAATCTAAATTTATTCTCATGGCATTCTAAAGTCTACCTCACAAAGGCGAGTTGATGGTTTTAGATGTTTCATACGGAAGACAATTTTCCACAACAGATAAGCGACCTTCACATTCTCGCCAGTCGTGATTATGGTTTTTGCTGTTTCTTCAAGCCGCACAGCGTTTGCTGCGTGATCTGTCAAGATGAAAGATGAAAAGAAAAAAAGAAAAGGAAAACAAAGTTTGTGCACGAGCGGCGAAAGTAGTTTCTGTGTCGTTTTCCATTCCTACAAATTCCGAGATGCGTAGCATCGTCATAGTGAGGTATGATTGCTTCGACAAGCAAAAATATACTATTTAGAAATCTGAAACACGTTAGAATCTTTAACTAACGTTCATGGGATCATGACTCGTGGCGTGGTCCTGTAATCCAAGATCCTTTAATCCTTCATGGAGGTCAGGTTTTGAGGATGATATAGGTCTAAAGCGGCTCAGATAGTCTCAGTGATCATCTGATGATACCCGCATCAACTCCCACCATCGTTTAAACATTTCAGACCATCACCTGTGTGGTTCGGAAGTCACGTTAAGCCGTTGGTCCTTGTATTTTTATTGGTCATTGGGCTATTAATTAATGACCCCATTCTAAGGAAGAGTCGGCCTTAGTTTGTAACAAGACTTCACCTCATTACTCATTACTACCACTCATCACCCTCATCCTTCACCACATATTTGCTTTAAAATACCCTCATGAGGGTGGTCGGCATCTCAAATAGTGATTTAGTGATAGTGAATCGAAGTATGAAATTTGTGTAGCCTGTAGAATAGACGTGATACAACGTCGTACCAAAAACAAAATATTTAAACAGTCAAATAAAACATTAACTACTTGTCGGCTGTATTAATTCACTCTAAAAACGAAGGAGTAAGGCCACTCAGAAGGAGTAAAATTTTGCTCTTTTGGGTGTTGAAACTCAGCCACTCTCATTGAGTGGCCTGAGCCACTTTTGGGAGTGGGTTTTCACCTTTTATACAAAGAATGTTCGTTCAATGTAGAATAAAAACCTTGTTTAGAATCATTAGTAGGCCTACACCTTTTTTTCCTTTGCATGTTATATTACCGTTTGTGTAATTTAGAATACAACATTGGCAAGAATGAAATTTTTCGAACAATCATGTGATATTGTTATCTTTATATAATCATGTAACCTTTTAATTAAATCTAGTTGTGAAAATACCTAATGCCAAACTTTGCCCATTATTTTATGTCTTAGAAGCAGTTAACTTTGTTAGTAGTAAGTGTCATTGTACCTATGCCAAACCAAACCTTATCGAAGTCTTAAAAGTAAAGAATATGTGGACAGCACAACACCAAAACTAGTATTTTGTGCCAATCAACAAGAAAAACTGTGTTGTTAGTTTTCTTTGCGTTTACAATAACACATTGAAAACGGCACAGTTAAATATATCAACTAAGCTAAAGGTTATGTCTGTCTTAAAGCTATATACACCACTGGGTAATGATTATTTAATTTTCTTTGACGTAAATAAAACAAACAACGCTCATCGTGACTTAGCAAAATCATTCGAACGCCGTAAAAGTGCAAATACCTGCAATTATTTACCCGTGTGCACATTTATTCCCTGGAAAAGTTGACAGCTACTATCTCAACTCGTAAGTATTCAACCACGAAGCGCGCAAACATTATCTCAATTGGCAGCTGTTGAATTTTGAAAACCGCGGCAGTAAAGAAATGTGACGGTAATTCCTCAGAGTGAACGAGCACCACGGTGACAGCTGGGTGATTTGTGATTGGCTGCCGTGTAACGGTAGGCTGTAAACTCTAATTGTGTACACGTGTAAGCCAATGTAAAGGTCGCCATTAGCTTGGGCAGTTTACGCGGCCTTGACAGTGCTCTATGCGCGATGCGCTCCAAGGTCGCCGAGTCTTGTAGCGTGGAAGCGCTGTCATTCATGCTTCGTGGCTGCTGCAGTACCCTGTCAGCGTGGAAATGTCATGTGTGCTACACGCTCATAGGCTCGTTCCGCTCATAACTACGTGGTTGTTTACTGTACGTTTCAATAACTGGGACTCGTGGCGTGGTCCTGTAATCCAGCTTCATGGAGGTCAGGTTTTGAGGATGATATAGGTCTAAAGCGGCTCAGATAGTCTCAGTGATCATCTGATGATACCCGCATCAACTCCCACCATCGTTTAGACATATCAGACCATCACCTGCGTGGTTTGGAAGTCACGTTAAGCCGTTGGTCCTTGTATTTCCATTGGGCATTCTAAGGAAGAGTCGGCCTTAGTTTGTAACAAGACTACACCTCATAACTCATTACTACCACTCATCACACTCATCCTTCACCACATTTTGCCTTAAAATACCCTCATGAGAGTGGTCGGCATCTCAAATAGTGATTTAGTGATAGTGAATCGAAGTATGAAATTTGTGTAGCCTGTAGAATAGACGTGATACAACGTCGTACCAAAAACAAAATATTTAAACAGTCAAATAAAACATTAACTACTTGTCGGCTGTATTATTCACTCTAAAACGAGGAAGGCCACTCAGAAGGAGTAAAATTTGCTCTTTTGGTGTTGAAACTCAGCCACTCTCAGTGGCTCGATTTTCACTCTTTTGGGAGTGGGTTTTCACTCTTTTATACAAAGAATGTTCGTTCAATGTAGAATAAAACCTTGTTTAGAATCATTAGTAGGCCTACACCTTTTTTCCTTTGCATGTTATATTACCGTTTGTGTAATTTAGAATACAACATTGGCAAGAATGAAATTTTTCGAACAATCATGTGATATTGTTATCTTTATATAATCATGTAACCTTTTAATTAAATCTAGTTGTGAAAATACCTAATGCCAAACTTTGCCCATTATTTTATGTCTTAGAAGCAGTTAACTTTGTTAGTAGTAAGTGTCATTGTACCTATGCCAAACCAAACCTTATCGAAGTCTTAAAAGTAAAGAATATGTGGACAGCACAACACCAAAACTAGTATTTTGTGCCAATCAACAAGAAAAACTGTGTTGTTATTTTCTTTGCGTTTACAATAACACATTGAAAACGGCACAGTTAAATATATCAACTAAGCTAAAGGTTATGTCTGTCTTAAAGCTATATACACCACTGGGTAATGATTATTTAATTTTCTTTGACGTAAATAAAACAAACAACGCTCATCGTGACTTAGCAAAATCATTCGAACGCCGTAAAAGTGCAAATACCTGCAATTATTTACCCGTGTGCACATTAATTTTATTCCCTGGAAAAGTTGACAGCTACTATCTCAACTCGTAAGTATTCAACCACGAAGCGCGCAAACATTATCTCAATTGGCAGCTGTTGAATTTTGAAAACCGCGCGGCAGTAAAGAAATGTGACGGTAATTCCTCAGAGTGAACGAGCACCACGGTGACAGCTGGGTGATTTGTGATTGGCTGCCGTGTAACGGTAGGCTGTAAACTCTAATTGTGTACACGTGTAAGCCAATGTAAAGGTCGCCATTAGCTTGGGCAGTTTACGCGGCCTTGACAGTGCTCTATGCGCGATGCGCTCCAAGGTCGCCGAGTCTTGTAGCGTGGAAGCGCTGTCATTCATGCTTCGTGGCTGCTGCAGTACCCTGTCAGCGTGGAAATGTCATGTGTGCTACACGCTCATAGGCTCGTTCCGCTCATAACTACGTGGTTGTTTACTGTACGTTTCAATAACTGGGACTCGTGGCGTGGTCCTGTAATCCAGCTTCATGGAGGTCAGGTTTTGAGGATGATATAGGTCTAAAGCGGCTCAGATAGTCTCAGTGATCATCTGATGATACCCGCATCAACTCCCACCATCGTTTAGACATATCAGACCATCACCTGCGTGGTTTGGAAGTCACGTTAAGCCGTTGGTCCTTGTATTTCCATTGGGCATTCTAAGGAAGAGTCGGCCTTAGTTTGTAACAAGACTACACCTCATAACTCATTACTACCACTCATCACACTCATCCTTCACCACATTTTGCCTTAAAATACCCTCATGAGAGTGGTCGGCATCTCAAATAGTGATTTAGTGCTCGACACCTACCATGTTGACAGTACATTCAATTTGTTCAAAGAAAGTTTGCTAAATCACCAAATCACTATTTGAGATGCCGGCCACCTCATGAGGGTATTTTAAGGCAAATATGTGGTGAAGGATGAGTGTGATGAGTGGTAGTAATGAGTTATGAGGTGTAGTCTTGTTACAAACTAAGGCCGACTCTTCCTTAGAATGGGTCATTAGTTAATAGCCCAATGACCAATGGAAATACAAGGACCAACGGCTTAACGTGACTTCCGAACCACACATGTGACGGTCTGATATGTCTGAAAGATGGTGGGAGTTGATGCGGGTATCATCAGATGATCACTGAGACTATCTGAGCCGCTTTAGACCTATATCATCCTCAAAACCTGACCTCCATGAAGCTGGATTACCGGACCACGCCGAGTTCCAGTAAAAAAAAAAGAGCTAGCTATAAGATAAAAAACAGGGCAATTTCCAGCACACCGCACACCGAAAGGAAGAACTCCCCCGACTTTACGCAACTTGCTTGCAATTACGCGGAATCAGCAGCAGCATCTCTCATCTCCTTCTTCAGCAGGAGCGGGAGCAGGAGATCCACTGTGCATGGGAGACAATGCTGGAGATGAGTGAGGGGAGATAAAGATGCAAATCTAGAACAGGAACTGAGGAGAATGTCAGCAAGGCTGGCTCACACGAGGAGAATACATTACCCGCGCTTGTATAACCGTGGCAAGGTGCGTGCACACGAGCTTACGCTACGGGATGCTTAGTAAAAACAACCAAGTTAAAGTATTGTCGTGTTTTTCAGCTTTAAAGGGTGGACTCGCCCTTCGGGCTCGCTGGGGGGCTGGGCTCCCCAGACCCCGCTTCAACCTACGGCCTCGTTTGATAAAGACAGCCATTCGCTGTGCTCATGATTTCCTATGGTTCTATGTTTCCAGAGAAACCCTACGTTCAGGCCTATGTTCCCTATGTTTAGGCCTACATTTTCCCCACGTCAAAACCAAAACCCCAACCCCCGTTAAAACTTCCCGGATTTTATTCGGCTGTTTCATTTCAAACACAGATTTTTATTCACGCTACGCCCGATGATTTCATTATACTCGTACACCGTGCATTAGTTAACCACTGCTCCACATTGTCTTGCATAAGGTTATCCAATCTGATCTCGATTGTACTTCAGTACTTCACTAGTTACTAGAGCATTGTTAACGCCTTATTTATTCAACCAACAGTCGACAATTCACAAGATACGATCTATCGATTGCTTGATCGACTTATAATCGCTCTACTAGCGCTATTTACGCAACAGCTGGTTGTCTTTCAGCTAACACTTGAGGTTTGGAGTATTTTTGTATCGAAAAAATTAAAATTGAGGGTTTTTGACCTTATGTTTTTATTTGAAAGTCCATGGTAAATAATGGCGTTTCCTTAAGTTTGGTTGTGATTAGATATTTGGTGGCGGGGTAAGCAGAATAAAATTATCTTAGGCAAATGACGACTTAATTCCTAAATGAGAAGCAACATATTTAGCAAATTCCCATAGGAGAAAGAGCTATTCATTTCTATCGCCGAAGAGAACGAACGTCGAAGGATCATGCTGGTAATTTTTCCATAAATGGTCTTACTTTTTATGCTAAGTTTGAGTCAATTCCGATAAGTGGTGTGGGAGATAATAAATAATTAGTGACAAATATAAAGTGGCGAATATCTGGTTAACTAAGCGTTTTGGAAAAAATAGTATTATTAATTTTCTTTTTATTTTGACCCATATAACCTTTTCCTAGAGTCTGGAACTTCATCTATGGGACACCCTGTATTACATGTGTGTGCATTATTGAACTAAATAAAGCAGGTATTTTCGAACTAAATTAATCTCCATATAAACTTCCCCAATTTTCCTAGACTTCAGACATTCTGTTTTCAACAACATCGGAGTTTATACGTATGTTATGTAATGCCCCTCATCCCGCACCATGGTGGTGTCATGTCTACGTCCTACGGGCAATCAATTTAATCCACACTCGGTGTAAGTTTTACACTAACTTTCATACACTAACTTGCAATTAGAAGATCACATTTTTATACAAACAAAGAAATAGTTAGACCTTTCGACTGGTTATTGTGTTTAAAACTAGACAACGTTTCGAGAGGTATGAAAACTCCTCTCGTCATCAAGTGAAACTTAGCCTAAATCATATTCTAATCCTTAAAACTAGTACAATTTACTACATAAACAAATAACACAATAAAAATAGTAAACTTTTAAAACTAGTAAAGTGTACTAAGGATTAGAATATGGTTTAGTCTAAGGATCACTTGATAACGAGAGGAGTTTTCATACCTCTCGAAACGTTGTGTAGTTTTAAACACAATAACCGGTAAAACAGTACATCTATTTCTATGTTAATGGTATAGCACCGGCATTATGAATTTTCAATATTTTTATCGCTGAACAACAAAAAATATTCAACGAGCTGCTAAAGGTATGATTTCTAATATCTTGATAAAAGCTTTCCTTAGCTTTGTCGGTCTTACTTCAATGACGAGGCTTTCTTATTCAAATATATGTAAAGGTGAAGCTATTGTCGACCACTTTCGAGGTTATTTACAGCTAATGGACCTGAAATGGCGACCTTTTGTTAAATCAGCTGATTATTGCTACAATTGAGGTTATGTTTGTTCTAGACGTAATTTTGGCGCCAAAAATAAACCCGTGTTTTTTCTTTGTTTTTCACCTGAAGACGGGGTCAGATTCCGTATTCCAAAACGTCGTGTACCTTTTTGTTCACTCGTAATAATGTTTTAACCCCAGAGTAATTTTGATCTATTATATCTGTTAGTTTTCAAGTTTACTCTGGATTTTTAGTAATCATTTCTTTTTGAACTTTTTGCGTGCAACTTTTTGAGTGTTGTCTTAGTTTTATTATGTATAAAGATTTGTAACTAAATGGATAACTAACTAATAATCCAAACTAAACCATCAATAGTCTCTATACGATTGGTGTTATGTGCATACATGTTATTCGATAAAACATGGGCGCTATTTTCAAATAGTTTCAGATGAAGGAAGTCAGATGTTTCACAGACAAGAAGACTATGAGTTAATAGTATCACAAACAGAGTCAGAGAAAACTGAAGACGACTCCTTACTTTCGGTTTTTTGCTTTCAAGCAAAGTAACGCTCAAAAACTGGTTTGAATCCCAGACGACTGTTGAACAGAAAACAGACAGACATTCGATGTCTTGTTCGTTTTCCGTGAATAATTAGTGTTAGGTTTAGGGACGCGCATGGTGTCTGTAAGTAAATTGCCTATACGTGGTCAAAGGGGTTTTCAATACAATTTTAATACAGTCTCTGCAGAAGATAAATGTTGAAAACTGTTCAAAACACTGTTTTAGCTGTCCACCTCACTAACAAATTAATCGTCTGAAAAATACAAACATACACAAAATCGCAAAATCAAACAAAGAAGACAATAATGCGGATTTGTGTTTTATCTCTTGATTTAGCGGACTCGTGGAGGATAGGCATCGCGCGCAACTCCGGAGCTCATCACTTCCGTAGCGCGGGTTCGATCCCTGCAATCACCACGAACAGTTTGTGACTATGATGCAGTAACGCTAGGTAAAGTTAAAGGTCCGCCTCAGCTGCTCTGGAGAGCGTCGTTGAAGAGGTTTGCGGGAAAAAATGGAGACTTTAGTATTAATACTATTTTGACAAAACAACTCTTAAATACCTTTTAGTTTTTATGGAATTAGTGGTTGAAGTTAGTGTTTTTAAGACTTGATTTAAGAAGCTAAACATAAGTTTATCAAAAATTTGAAAACAAGCAAACGCAGATAAACTCTTTCTTATTCCATAAAAATTAACATATCCTAATTTGAATTTCACACAAGTGGGCTATCTACTTTCTACGAAACCCTTGCAAACTGTTGGTTTGATCGTTAGGCTGCATCAGTTGAAAGAAGGCCTGTTGTTTATCCAGTTGTTAGGTGCGCGTTGTCGTGTGTTCCTTGTGTGGACGAATTCAGCCTTTCTCTGAGGTGACCACTGAGGCGGACCCTTAAGGTCGAGGGTCGAGAGTGAGCTGGGCCAGTGGTCAGTTCCCAGGTAGAACGAGATTACCAAGGGTTACTTTTCGGCCCCTCCCCAACCCCTTGCAGACTCACATTGTCCCCTCTCCAGGTGTCACTTTCACCGATCAGTTTCAGTTTTGTCTTTGAGGAGTGTTCATATAGTTTTATGCATACATCACTAAAAATTCAAACGTTTGCTGATTATTTGGTTGAAAACTATATTGCCAGTAGCTCATCTTTCCCTCCTAAGCTATGGGCATCACTTTCACTATCATCTGAAGTAAAGTTAGGCCTACTATTACTACAACGGGTGGATTCCAATTGCCACCATTGAAAGTTTAAGGTTATCTCAATTGCCACCCCGTGAACATGGATAGTTTTAGCTTATTGAACACAAACGATAAGTAACAAAAAAAACAAAGTTTAAATGAAACAAGTTTTATCATTACGACACCAAAACGTTTAAACCCGTGTTTATTTGGTTGAACGATAGATACAATTTATGGAACGGGTCTTCATTCTGTTTTGTTTTAAAGACATTTATGCCTTATCATGATTTAAAATAATTGAAAATGTATTCAAACTTTTGCATTGCAGCAGCTAATCATAGCGTACGATAATTGCTCATCGATGTTCACGGGATGGCAATTCGGAACACCTTGAACTTTCGCTTTAAGGGGTGACAGTTGAAATTCAGCCACTACAACAATAGTAGCCCTCCACAATAGAACCCCTATAGTATATAGTAGCCCTTCCAACCCTCCCCCCAACCCCCTACGTCAACCACTGGCCCAGCTCGACAGCGACCCTTGCACTGACCACTGGTCGAGTTCGCCGTTTTAATTAGGGTCTTTTCTGACCGCTAGCCCAGTTTGACAACCCCCAGGTCGATAACAATGAGGGCTTCTTTTCAGAAACAAAACATTTTTTGCGAGCACAGCTCCGACTAAATTCTCGAGTATAACGCTTTGCGCCAGACACTGGGTGACCCCCTGTATATGTTATCAGCTGATTACCACAGTTAATCGGCCGGTCCATTGTGTTGTCAAGCTGAGGGCAGACTCCGGTAGCAAGGTCGCGGCGGTGATGTATGCACTGTGTACGCCCGGGAGATAGTGCGCAATTCACTCTCATTACGCGCAAAACATGACAACAGGTCAGTCAACTTTGTTTTGAACTATGTGAAAAGGAACTCAAGCGGACCCGTGGCTGGTTGGAATCCGGAGCTCATCACTCCGCTGGCGCGGGTTCGACCCCCGCAGTCACCACTCACATTTGTAAAATGACTAAAATAATTGACGATTCAAATGCAATGCACGCTGTTTATGGAATAAAACATTTATTTACTATTCGGAAACGCTAGGTAAAGGTCGAGGTTGAGTGGTAGAGGGGACTTTGTAGTAAGCAAGACAAACTTTACCTTTAAACTTTTACTCAAAGGAAAAGTCAGTTTACCGGTGACCAGTTTTTGTTTTATTTTCTCTAACTTTGAAATTTAGTCCAATACTATGGCTCAAGTTTTCTAATGTTAAATTGTGTTTTTATAAAAATAAAATCAAACAATACTATGAGATTTTTAGTTGGCACTCATCTTCTAAAATATATAACTCAATTTCAGGGAAAACCTTATTATATTTCGAATATTCACAATACTCTTCATCAGATAAGTGACACTAATAAACAACTGTAAAACACTAAATACTAACCACTACCCTTATAATACTTATAAATTTTAAAACTTAATTTAGTCTATGAAATAATTATACACATTTTCCAGATTAAGCAGAAAATAGTTAACACAAGCTCCAAGAACTCTTCTACACTTTAAAAAGGGTTGTATTCACGATACAGTTTTAGTTATATTTTAAATAATTTTGAACGTTGATGGACTTTTAAATTTATTAAATTTGAAACAAAAATATCCCTGCGTGTGATGGTAACTACTTAAATCGTTTCAGTCATAATATTCAATACTGTAATTTTCTACCGATCGCGTACCATGACTATGAACTTAATTGTACAGGACGGCATTTATTTAGAAAGAACATAATAATTTCATTAATATAAACTGACGGAAAGGTATTTTTATTCTGTTAAATTATTTTGGGCTCGAATCTCTTAGGATGGCATATTTGTGTAAAAGATTTTCTTTCCATTCCCATGCATTTACATCCTTAAATCCTTGTCATTCCTAATGAAAAACCGTAAGATTTTTTTCCCCGAAAATCCGTCTAACTCCTATGACCTAAGAACCCGATCAAATTTACAGATACCCCATCATAAGACAGCTTTTTTCGAGAGGTCTTTGACGAGTCAAATAGTAAATTTATACAACAGTCTCCCAGCTTGTTTAAAACAAATTCAAAATTGTCAAAAGTTCAGATCTGAATTTTAAAAAATATTGATGGTAAATAGTTTTTGCTGTGTAAAAGAATTTAAAGATTATTTTAAAAATTATGTTACACTAGTTTAAGAATTTTAAGCTTTAACTACTTATTAGAATTTTATTTGGCACTCATCTGCTAAATTATAAAACTTAATTTTCAAACAGAAGAAAGTATAATATTTCAAGTATTCACAATACTCTTCATCAGATAAAGAAACCTAAATATTTTATCTAATGACAAAAATGAGTACCAAATAAAATTCTAATAATGAATCCATCTGCACCATCTTATCGCCAAATTCTTTAACTACTTATTGAAATGACGAGTGCTCATGTACTGTAAATATGTACTTATGGCATAATAAAAATGATTTGATTATTTGATTTTCTTTAAAACATTAACACCGTCGTCAAGAAAACGTGCGCTTATGTCACAAACGTTCAAACAACAAACGTGGGCAGTGACGAGATAGATAACACAAACTCTTATCACATAAACATGAAAAATGCATTTGATCAGTCAAAGTTTGCCTGCTGCGGCCAGCAATTGTATCAGGTTCAAGGTCACTCTGATAACAGCTGATACTAGGGTTCGATACGTTCCGGGTTCGATTCCGTGGGCGGATGTGCGCCTTTGGTCCTCAAACTTGACCTGTTACACTGTATACTTCGCTGATTCAACAATTTCTAGTCAACTTTGTATTGATCACGTGATCACGTGTTGCGTTGGTGTTGATTAATTATGATAATTTGTTGAGCAAATTGTTTTTTTCTTGTTCGGGAAGTGTTTTTATTTGCAATAACACGGTAGAATTTCAGTATTAAGTTTGCAATTTATTTGTAGAAATTTCTTCCATAACCTTTTTATTTCTAAATTTTTGAGAATTATAAACTATATACCACTAAATTTCTTTTGGAATTCAATTTAAGGAACTGCGTTTTTGTTGCGTCAAGAGATCTCTTTGGGTCCAGTTTAATGTACTATCTTCAATTTAAAAAATATTAAAAGCTCATGTTTAACTTTTAGGCATTCGCGGCCGGTGTCACAACTATAGTCTAATTTCTGTGTTCAAACTTCATAATTAGGTTGAACTATGTCGCTGCTGTGGAGTACCATCTTTAGTCACTGATTTGCTGAAACTGAGCCGCCACCAATAGGACAGCAGACAGCAAGTAGCTCAGTTTCAGCCAATCAGTGACTGAAGATGGTACTCCACAGCGAGACCGAAATATTTAAACATAATTATGAAGGTTGGACGCGGTGTGAACCGGAAGAACTAGATTATAGTTATAGCTCATATTAGTTAAAAATTTCAAATGCCCTTTTGGGGCTCTTCTTCGGAGTCAGCAGAAGAATCATCAGAGTTAAGAAGCATCATTGTAGATTAATAAAAAAAATAAATATTTAGAAATGTTAGAAGCGGACCCGTGGCGGGTTGGAGTTGTGCGCGAATCCGGAGCTGATCACTCTGCTGGCACGGGTTCGATCCCCGCAGTCAGCACTGGCGTTTGTTATGTGACCCTACGGTAACGCTAGGTAAAGGTCGAGGTTGAGTGTTAGCTTATGTCATTTCATTACTTTGTATGAAAAAATCCATTACCAGTTTAAGAAACCATCTTTACAACAGCAATAATCTAAATTGATAAGCATTCTTTGTTATGCAGCTTAAATTGTGTAAGTAGATATAAATTTATTAAATAAATTTTCTCTATATAAAGGAATGACATTGATATATAAATAAACAACCTTTCGTTATTTGAGTACAGATTGTCTAATAACGAAAAGTTGAACGAATTTTGTATTGCCTCGGTGGCATTTTGGGAAATCTAAAAATATCATGACTCATCTGAAATACGAAAAACAGTTGTAATCTTCCCTCTACGTTTAAAAAAAACCATAAGATCTCTTATCTGTATGTATTGACCCATGAGTATTCATCTCAAAAGACAAGAAGTCAGGTTTCAGCTGCCTTCAATCCTTCTTTGATCTTTCAGCTTGTTTATTGCGTACTGAGTTTGTATAAAGAAGACAGATTTGTTGTCTACAGAACTCGAACAAAACGTCAGGTTAAAGTAAATAGCACTTCACAAGAAGTGGTTGAGTTCAATACAATTATTAACGTATTTGTAATACATCTTTCTACCACTATTTTTTAGCCGTAATATGACGGTGACCTTTAGTTTTTAAAGCAATAAAAGGAGAGTGTTTTCCTTTAAGGAACTGTGGTCATTTCCAGATGATTCCATACAAAATAAATCACCGCAATATTACGACCATAAAATAGCGGTCACCGATTTCCTAGGAAGTTTTAGCCAATCAGTGACTGAAGAGGTCTTCAGTCAGTGACAGATAATTAGGCGTGGCCGAAATATCTCCACCTAATTATGAGGTTTGGATGCGGTGTGGACCGGGAGAGCTAGATTATAGATGATCGCTACTGATTGCGGCAGGCGCGCCATGCTGGTCCTAAGCATTGTTTGATAACAATTAGGCCTAGCTAATGTTTTAATTTTTTAAACTGTCGTCAAAAGCCTACAATATAAGTTGATATAAAAAAGTCCAAAGAAAATTCCCTCGGTAGTATATTTTTATGAGTTGAAACATGTAAACAATCAACTTATTTCAAGCGGCTAAAAGACAGGTTAGGTTGACTCTCACAATTTCAATTTAGAAGTAAAGATATGCCCCTAGACTTTTACTCCTAAACGGAAGTATAGATACGCAGTCAGCTGCTTCATACGAGAACAAAACATAAAACTGTAACAATAACAATTCGTTTAATGTCAATTTTTTACAATAAGTATTGTTTTATTGACAATATACTAAGTACCACAAGTAAGACTTTAGCCTATTTAAACAATTAAATTATGGAAATTCATTTATCTATAAACTCTCTAATTGTATAAAACGAATTTTGGGCACTATAATTTATGAGTTTGGATTTGAATTGGTTTGAAAAATAACTTTTAATGTTGTCAGAATATTATTGTATAGAATTCTACCGGCTTCAACAGGAAGTTTATCACATAACTGAAGTCTATGGTAGTTCGGTGGAATATACTTTTGATTTCGTGTGTATTGGATTATTTTTTATAATTGTTCACATCAATAGAACACTTAGCCCTAAAGAACAACAAGGTTTCTAAAATGTACTGAGAGCATAAAGGCAATATGGATAAGGATTTAAAATGTTCCCTGACTCCTCTAAACTTTAGCCTACCAATTATTCCAATTGCTTTTGTAGAACAAAAATCCTGCGATTTTGTTTCAGAGCAATTACCCCACAGGCATAATCCGTAAGATAAATGGGGATGCACTAATTCGTAATAGTTGTAAAGTTTAAAAGAAGCTTTGGACTCCCAATTACTATTATGTGAAACAGGAAAATGTATTTTAGGGGTACTCAATATTTACACCTGTTTAGAATCCTGCCTTATGGGGTAATGAGAACCAAAGAGAAATTTCTTTTCAAATCCCAAAGATGGGCCGTGGACTGCCTTTTCTTTACGTAGGTGCCAACCTTTTGGAGATCACTCCGCATTCAAAAATCCTCACTTTGCCGTCTCTTTACATTCTGGAACCTGTCTTTCGTCATAGAACCCATCGCAAATTCAACTTTTCAATCAAAACTCCTGGCTTCCTGTGTAATCCAGTCGTTTTAAATGCCTCAACAACCCCTTTTCAAAAAACACCTAGTGTAAAATGGAGATTTAAAGCTGTTCAATAGCCTCCCCTTCACCTCCCTCCAATGAACCACCCAAACCGGCTGTTGAACCTCACTTGTTACAGTGTCCAAGAGTTCTTAACTCAAAAGGTACATAGCTAAGTAGACTATGCCCCATTATTAAGAAAGTTTGTATATCTTTGTGATTGGCTAATGCATTGTTTGTTAATTTGCTCAATAAATGATTTCTGATTTCTGAGGAAACAAGGTCCTGATCTCATACAGCTGATCTCCATAGAGTTAAACACCTTCATAAACAGCTGTTTCATATATGTGAACTATTCCCTACTTGTGTTCCCACCTAATCCTCGCCTAGTCACCCACAGTTTCCACACAGCTGGTATTTAACACTATCTACATTCAGTCACTCACACACGCGCAAGCGCACGCCCAGTGATAAGGCAGGACCTTGTGTTATCAGTGTGAGAGTGCTAGCGTGCTGGCCGCGGATACCGGGCTGTTGGAAACACTAAGTATGGTCAGAGTGGGATAAAGAACGAATTATTACAATTTCACAAGTACGTTGTTATAATAACGAGTTATAGGACGGAAAATAAAATCTTAGTTTTGATATTTCGATATCTAAGATTTTGTATATATAAATAAAATAAGACTTTTGTTCGTACATTGCAAAAGAATCCATCAGTTTTAAGTTATTTGGTGTTCATAATTTGCATAGACCGAAACTGGTGTGTCAAAAAAATTCTGTCTGTCTGTAACGTTTAAGGCACCTTGGACCGCTTATAACTCAGAATCGACTGAAGCTATGGCGGTGAAACTTCATTTATGTTAATCCCATTGCGCAGTGTGTCTTTAGCTATATTTCATCCATACAGCATCCACAAAATAAATGACGAGGAACCAAAGTAGGTACTTAGCAGTTTTTAAGGCATCATAGAAGTGTTTATAACTCGAACTGCTGAAGCTATGATGGTGAAACTTCATTTAAAGGTTGTCACGCAGTGTGTCTTTAGCTATATTTCATATCCATACAACTCCCCACAAAATAAATAGTAAGGGACCAAAGTGAACATTCTTTAGGCATTTTGGACCGCTTTAAAGTCAAAATCATTGAAACTACGGCAATGAAACTTTGTTTGAGGGTTAAGCCACGCAGTGTGTCTTTAGCTACATTTGAACCAATGGACTCTAAAGAACGAAGACGAGGTGATCGCGACGTCGCGCGTCACTGACGCCCATGCATAAAACGGCTTTAAAAGAAACCTTCAGCTTTGAATTCTCTACCCATAGTTAAATTCACGATATCCTAAAAATCTCTTTTGTAGCCAATGTATAATATTTGTAAGGTTTGCAAAGCCAAGGCAAGAAATGAAGAAACAAGCTTCCCGGTGGAGTATTTGTTGTAGTAATGGTAAATTCAAACTCCTTTCCATAGCCTTTACCTAACTATTATTTTGAGTCAGAATCTTTTTCTGGCTATATCTATAATACAAGAAGGTATGACGAATGTTCCAATTATGGTATATTTTGGAGCATACAGGCAACGGAGTCCCTTGATCTCACTTTAGCATCCAAAATTTTACGTTTGAGCAACCATCCTCCGTTCAAAAACATGCAACACCTGTTGCAAGATTAACACTAAAGCAGCGAGCTATAACTACCATAAAGCTCAAAACGAACGTGTTAAATCGTTATTGCCCTTCATATAGCGTTTACGGCGTCAAAAGTATACTGTTTGGTAACCGAGCTTCGTCGTATATTTTGTTGGGCACAAACACTGAATGGAACATCTATTTCAACCGTAGCGAAGCACGGTCACAGCCGGTAATATAAACCAATATAGTAATTTTCCTGTAGTAATAACTGTCTGGTATTAAACCGTGCTTTTATTTGGCTGGAAGAATTGTAACTCTTCATTACTTAATTTAAGACAGAAATAGAATGACACGTAAATCACTTTACTGACATGTTCAAAAGTTATTGGGTGACAAATTAAAAACAAATACGACAAATCCATCACCAAGATAATACCCTTGTCAATGATAATGTTATTGGTACAATGTTTTACCTTTCTGTAGAATTCCATTTAGGCTAGGCTGGAAACTGCTACACAACACTAACATCACTGTAGTCAACACACTTTAAACATTTCACTTGTAACTAAACGGTAAAATCAATTTAATAAACTTTGTAAAACACACTAAACACACGCGACCGATACATTCAATACGCACAAGGAAACTATTGATTGTGCAATTCACGTAACAACTTGATCTAAAGTCAGCTGTTCACACAGATAAAAATCAATAAACGAGCCAAAACAAACCACAGATTACGCCCGGCATATTTACTCTTCTGAAAATCAATTGTACTGTGATCAATGCTTTGGCACATAAATTACTGTTTGCTACATTTTGTACTTTTATCGTAGGGGAAGGGCAACTGTGGAAAATTATTTTCGAAACAAATATTTAACATACGTTTAATATTTTGTCTTGTTCTTATTTCACTAGTTTTAATTGCTAGGGTTTGTGGATTGTTGTGGTATGTAGCTTTGTTTTATTTTTGAGTGTAATATTTAATCATTAATTAATTGAAAAATATTAAAATAAAATTATCTTTCCTCTAGATTCTGACAATAAAAGGACAATTCTATCACATGAGTTGTTTTTAAATTGCATAACCTGCCGTCTTCTCGAGTTTGCAAAGGGCAATTTACCGTGTTGTCCATAAATGGGGTTTACTTTAATCTGACACACCCGTTCTACCCGTTTGTGCTTGTAAAAAATTAATCATCACGCTTTAATTTTAAACTTTATTTTTGTTTAACTTCATGTTATTTCTTGCTATTAATGTAAGGAACTTTAAAAGTATACTCGTCCCAGTATACTAGGCCGAGCCAAGGCTGTGAGCATAGCGAACTAGAGTTTCAATTAGTGTATTATACAATAGTAACAAACCTCGAAATAAAATAGCAAGGGACCAAAGTGAAAATTCTTTAGGCATTTTGGACCTTTAAAGTCAAAATCGGCTGAAACTACGGCAATGAAACTTTGTTTGAGGGTTAAGCTAATCACGCAGTGTGTCTTTTAGCTACATTTGAAGTCATATATATCATCCTCAAAATAAATTGCAAAAAACCAAAGCGGGCTCAAAAAAGGCCGGAACGGTGAAAGTAACTATGAATCTCACTAGGTAGCCTACACTAATATCGAGAAGATGGTGAACTAACAGGCAAACTAAATGAGGTTTCTAAGGATATACCGTATAGGGAAGCTATTTTTTTGTGTTTACTTTAAATTTACAATTCTCTTAAAATATACACACAGCTATGTTATCAAATACCCGAGGTATTGAACCATGAGGCACTTACTCAGCATAGTATATACAGTAATACAAGAACGTATGACAAATGGTCCATAAAGAGGTAAACATAGGAAATTCTATGTCCACTAACGCGTTATGAGTGAAGCATTAAAACAAATACGACAAATCCATCACCAAGATAATGTTCCCTTGTATTAGGTACAATGTTTTACCTTTCTGTAGAATTCCATTTAGGCTAGGCTGGAAACTGCTACTCACAACAACAACACTGTAGTCAACACACTTTAAACATTTCACTTGTAACTAAACGGTAAAATCAATTTAATAAACTTTGTAAAACACACTAAACACACGCGACCGATACATTCAATACGCACAAGGAAACTATTGATTGTGCAATTCACGTAACAACTTGATCTAAAGTCAGCTGTTCACACAGATAAAAATCAATAAGGTACGAGCCAAAACAAACCACAGATTACGCCCGGCATATTTACTCTTCTGAAAATCAATTGTACTGTGATCAATGCTTTGGCACATAAATTACTGTTTGCTACATTTTGTACTTTTATCGTAGGGGAAGGGGCAACTGTGGGAAAATTATCATTTTCGAAACAAATATTTAACATACGTTTAATATTTTGTCTTGTTCTTATTTCACTAGTTTTAATTGCTAGGGTTTGTGGATTGTTGTGGTATGTAGCTTTGTTTTATTTTTTGAGTGTAATATTTAATCATTAATTAATTGAAAAAATATTAAAAATAAATATTATCTTTCCTCTAGATTCTGACAATAAAAGGACAATTCTATCACATGAGTTGTTTTTAAATTGCAATAACCTGCCGTCTTCTCGAGTTTGCAAAGGGCAATTTACCGTGTTGTCCATAAATGGGGGTTTACTTTAATCTGACACATTCGCCCGTTCTACCCGTTGGTGTGCTTGTAAAAAATTAATCATCACGCTTTAATTTTAAACTTTATTTTTGTTTAACTTCATGTTATTTCTTGCTATTAATGTAAGGAACTTTTAAAAGTATACACGCTCGTCCCAGTAGAACATGAAAAGCTCAGGCCAAAGGCCGAGCCAAGGCTGTGAGCATAGCGAACTAGAGTTTCAATTAGTGTATTATACAATAGTAACAAACCTCGAAATAAAATTCGCTTCATTCATGCCAGCGGTTCTTTAGCTTGGTCGGCCTAGTTTTAATTAGAAACAGACAACTTGTTGTCATGAAATGTCCCACTGGTGTACTAGGAGTTTAATTTCATCAGTTTTTAGCACTTGATAAATGTGTTGCTTCAAAAGTTTAATGCATGTAACTTATGGATTCCTTCCTGGGTTTAATACACTACGATCTCACAATATTTTACAACAGCAAAAGTGCATAGTTAATTGATCTGGTTGTTTCTTGGACTGCTTTCTAAGAAGAAAATTCATCAGTGTTAAAAACCACACCCTATGACGAAATATCTCCAAACCCATTATCACCCTTAGGGGATCCGTGGTGGTTAGGTATCGCGCGCAACTCCGGTGGCGCAGTTCGATCCCGGCAGACACCTCATAAATTTGTAAAGCGACTACACCGTGACGCTAGGTAAAGGTCGAGGTTGAGTGGCAGAGTGAACTTCGCAGTCCTAACTTCACTTAGTTAAGCGCAAACTTTACCTTTTTCACCGAAATTGAATCTCCTGCTCAGTTTTACCAGGGCAACCAAGAACACCTTTTCAACATAAACAACTCTAACAATCTACCAACTATCTCAACTGGTGTTCAATTAACACAAAAACCCTCCTTCACAGTCAATTAAAGCGTACAAACACATTCCTGCAATCACATAAACTCCACTATCAAGGTCTCACGTTTAAGGTATTTTTATGGGGCAGGATCTCGCAAGGTCACGGCTGTGAATGGACATGGATCCAGTTGACAAGACAAGGGGATAGATCGCGCATGCGTGGTGAAATCACTGACGTCACCATCAGCTGAGACAATACTGACTCTGTGTGATTCACTTGTAGGTTAGGAAACCGTCCACAGATTCCCCAGGATCTAAAAGTATGTGGAGAATGTGATCGGTGATTAGTCTTTACCTCCTTGTAAGGGGGTTGAGTCATTGTTGAGACATTGTCGGGTGATTGTTGTCTAAATATACCGTTGTTTAATGCAATCGCAGAGGGTGTTCTTAGTTGTGCGATTTTAAAATTAAATAAAACTATGATAACTAACTTGTATTAAGATAAAATGGATTTCCTTGATCACAGTGTTATGAAATTAGTGTTTAAACATGATCCTGAGTGTTTAAAGTTATAAAATATAGAGTTTTAATGCCTTATTTAAGAGGCTAAAAATATGTATATAAAAAATCTCATCACTCTCTTTCTCTAAAAATTAACATATCTGAATTCAACTTCATATAGAGCGCTATCTACTTTCTGCAAAACCCTTGCAAGTGGAGGATTTGACAGTTAGGCCGCATCAGTTAAAAGAAAGCCCGTTACTTAGCCCGTTGTTACGTGCGCGGTGTCATGTGTTTCTTGGGCGGACGAATTCAGCCTTTCTCTGCGGTGACCACGGAGGCGGACCCTTAAACAGCTGGCTTTAGAAAATATAAAAGAAATATAAACGTTGACCTTGGAATATAGTCGGTCACGAGTTTCCCAGCTGATTTGATTGTATGACTCATTGCCTCACATTATTAATTGGCGCTGTCGCTTTTTGGCACTTCAAAATTTGGACCCAAGAACGGTGAGTGCTGTGTTGTCTGCCAATTGTCAATTACGCATGGGCCGATCTACTTTTTATCGAAATGCGTGTATTAAAATGATAATTTTTCTTAACATGTAATGAAAATTTAAAACATATTTCGAAAGAAACCCAAAACAATAATAATTAGCCAACGTTCTGCAAGATAAGTCCAGGGATTGATTGAACTCTGGACACACAGAGTTTGGATAACTTTTTAACAAAGATCTGATTTTGATGAAATGTGAGTAAGTATTTATTTTCCATCAGTCTATTAAAATTATGGAAATCTATTTAGTCCTTTCAAAATGGTGGCCCTAAGAGTAACATTTCGCATAACAGCGGAATGAGTATTCCGATTTTAATGACATTTGAAATGCGTTATCGCTTTATGTTATGTAATAAAACTTGCAGTAAACGAACACGTCTGAAGCCGATTTGCAACAGAAATTCGCTTCACTCACGACAGCGGTGCTTTAGCGCTTAACTGCGTATCGACCGTGGTTCGGAAGTCCAGTAAAACCGTTACTCCATCATTGGTCGTTGGGGTACTAATCAATGATCCAATCTGGGGAACAGTCGGCCCTAATTTGTAACAAGATTATATCTCATCATTCCTCAAAACACTCATCACACTCACCCTTCATCCCGTATTCACCTCAAAATACCCTCTAAGAGTGGTCGGTGTCTCAAAGCAAAGATATTTCAATAACGGTTAGGGAAAGGAAAGAGAAACCGTTCTGTCTCATTTTCGCATCTTGCGCTCTTTGTAGATCTAAAGTCAGATGTGGAAACGTCTGCGGGGCTGCATAGAAGAACCCAACAGTAAAGAATGTTTATTGCCACATTTATTGAGGAAGTGGAGATGCATTGGGATAAACATTCGTCCGAAGAGTCAATGACTTCTTCAGAGTTTCTGGCCCGAATACAGCGAGTGGGTTAAATAAACTTTGACGATTCGTAGATATGACGAAAATATTGCTACATCAAATTATTAAAGTAATTTCTTTGCAGTTTAATTAAATTCGAACTAATAAATTTATAGTAACCATGATGTGTAGCATCAAATACAAAATCCGATTTATCAGAACAAAATTGTGGTAAACCCCTGTTTTCTCATCCGTGGTTTGGTTGGCCAATCTGAAATTCAGTTGTAGACACTCATAATTTGTAACGACTAATGACCTTAATTCAGGTTGAGTGGCAATGAACTTCAGTCAACTTCCTTAGTTGGATTAAGAGTACCTTTGTTTAAAAGCAGCATACCTGCATACCAATAGGTGTTTTTTTCGATTATGTTTTAAGTGTACAAAATATTACACTAAAACGTGAGAATCAGGTTTATAAGGGTGAAAACTCCTTAACGCTTAAACCCTTGCAAGCGCTAAGTTTGACAGGTTAACAACCTTTTCACGATGGCCACTACCCGTGGTTCGGAAGTCACGTTAAGCCGTTAGTCCATTCCATTGGTCGTTGGGCTATTAGTTAATGACCCAATCTGAAGAACAGTCGGCCCTAGTTTGTCACAAGACTACGCCTCATCATCCATCAAAACATTCATCCCATATGGTTATCTCTAAGAATGGTCGGTGTCTCAAGCAAAGTATCAAAGTTATAGGTCGCATCAGTTGAAAGAAGGCCCGTTGTTTAGCCAGTTACGTGCGCGGTGCCAAATCACTAAATCACTATCACTATTTGAGATGCCGACCACTCTCATGAGGGTATTTTAAGGCAAATATGTGGTGAAGGATGTGAGTGGTAGTAATGAGTTATGAGGTGTAGTCTTGTTACAAACTAAGGCCGACTCTTCCTTAGAATGGGTTATTTATTAATAACCCAATGACCAATGGAAATACAAGGTCCAACGACTTAACGTGGCTTCCGAACCACGCAGGTGATGGTCTGATATGTCTAAACGATGGTGGGAGTTGATGCGGGTATCATCAGATGATCACTGAGACTATCTGAGGCGCTTTAGACCTATATCATCCTCAAAACCTGACCTCCATGAAGCTGGATTACAGGACCACGCCACGAGTCCCAGTCAATCTACTGTCAAATCCCATGTCGCTCAACACGGACGAATTCAGGCGTTCTCTGAGGTGACCACTGAGGCGGGCCCTTAAAAGATGAACCTTGACCTTGCCACCCCTGCACGTGTGGTCAAGGTGAAGGTTCTTGGCGCACGCTTCACTATTTACCCGCAATGTAGAACAACAGCCAAGC
Organism: Matsumurasca onukii; assembly: GCA_018831715.1. NCBI lineage: Eukaryota > Metazoa > Arthropoda > Insecta > Hemiptera > Cicadellidae > Matsumurasca > Matsumurasca onukii. The sequence goes on along the minus strand of CM032063.1, from coordinate 4,008,896 downwards.
TAACCGACCGAGCCATTACGCTCATTAAACGTGAATAACACTCGATCAGAGAACAAACCTCGGTGAAACAACCTTTGAAAATAAACATTCGGTCATCTGCGTGTTGTTTTCTCTTTGTGGGATTTTCTCTACAATGACAATTGACATTTGTACAAGTCGATTTATTTTACCATTAGTACACAATACACGTAATCAATGATTACTTTAGAGCTGATCTAAAAGTTTCTTAAATGCATCTATAACTTTTCTCTTGCTGTTGTTTGGAAAACTTCGTTGTGAACGCCCTCTACTTCAAAACGCAGCAAATCTGTCTAAACCCTCCAATTCTAACGTGAATTAATGTCTAAGGATTTTGACTGGGACTCGTGGCGTGGTCCTGTAATCCAGCTTCATGGAGGTCAGGTTTTGAGGATGATATAGGTCTAAAGCGGCTCAGATAGTCTCAGTGATCATCTGATGATACCCACATCAACTCCACCATCGTTTAGACATATCAGACCATCTCCTGCGTGGTTTGGAAGTCACGTTAAGCGTTGGTCCTTATTTCCATTGGTCATTGGGCTATTAATTAATGACCCATTCTAAGGAAGAGTCGGCCTTAGTTTGTAACAAGACTACACCTCATAACTTATTACTACCACTCATCCTTCACCACATATTTGCCTTAAAATACCCTCATGAGAGTCGGCATCTCAAATAGTGAATATACCAATTTAATATTGCAGAGTGTTTTGTCATTTTCCCTCCACCGACGATAAATTTTCTTTCGCGATCATCCAGCACCCGATGCACTTTGCTCCACACCTCATCTGGAACAATCCACCCATGGATTTCACAACTCCAAATCACTCTGGCACAGTACGGTACAATGGGTACATCTCGATCAACATCAAGTACACCCGGGTTGCAACATGACACACTGATGGCAGTACGTACAGAAGGAGGCCAATCGGGCGGCCGCCTCCGCTGACGTGCTCGCTGCTCCCCTTATCACTGCTATCAGCACTATCAGCTTGCGTCAGCTGATTGTATCTACCCGCCCTCCCACCACCACGCCACTCAGCTGTTATTTGTGTTGTGGGAGAGGTTGCTGCAAGCAGGGCGTCGCTTCATCTCTTCTGATGTTTTGTGGGTCGGGTTTTCTTTCGGTGTGTGGTACTTCGCTGGTAGTTTTGTTTGATGGACTCGGTGGTTAGTTGTGTGGCAATCCTTGGGTTTAGAGGTATTGGTCTCGTTGATAAAACTTTCAGAAGGCTACATTTCAGCTAGTCTTTTACAATCAAATTCAAATAATATTCCATGCACTTACGTACTAGCTTTCAAACTACGGCAATTAATACTAGTATTCAGTAGTTAAGGGTAAAATAACATGAATTAATGATCATTACATCCATATAGGCTGAGTCCGATTATTTACAGATTCACCAAAGGCACATAACGAAATTTCGTAAAATCAGGCAAAAGATCCGTAAAGTGGTCACATATATGTGTGTAAATCACTATTTGAGATGGTATTTTTAAGGCAAATATGTGGTGAAAGATGAGATGTGTGATGAGTGGTAGTAATGAGTTACGAGGTGTAGTATTGTTACAAACTAAGGCCGACTCTTCCTTAGAATGCCTCATTAATTAATAGCCCAATGACCAATGGAAATACAAGGACCAACGGCTTAACGTGACTTCCGAACCACGCAGGTGATGGTCTGATGTCTAAACGATGGTGGGAGTTGATGCGGGTATCATCAGATGATCACTGAGACTATCTGAGCCGCTTTAGACCTATATCATCCTCAAAACCTGACCTCCATGAAGCTGAATTACAGGACCACGCCACGAGTCCCAGTCATTTCGTATGGGACGAAATTCAAGGTCACAGCCACTACTGCGCACTCTTAAAACACGTGTGACAAGTAACCAACCGGAAACATAAACGCCGAAAGCTCAGTTCCCGAGGCGTGAGTCAGACTCAGCTGTCCGGCCCAGATGTGCGCTGTTTGGCATCGCGCCCAGTCGGTAACGGAGTGCACTGAGTGTGAAACAAAAAATGAAAATTCGCAAAGGATTGAATGGCGGTGAGTTGGCAGAGATTTGCATAGTTGGTGAGGTGCCCGGGCCGCAAGGTGACCGTGGCCTAGAGCTCCCCCGTCCCTCACCCCGGCCGGATCAGCTGAGCTTCTCACAACACCGCTGGTCGTACCATAACACACCATTCACGCATGTCACGAGTAAAAACTAGGAAGGAAATTTACGAGGACGCTCCTCCTACTCTCCTGAACGCGGCGAGCCCGACAGTGAGCGTTCTTGGAAGGACTGGGTCGCGGGTTCGATTCGCGGCGCAGGCACGAGGTTTGGATCGCTTTCCTAAAAGCGTTTTGTGATGCCCACAAACCCTAAGTTAAGTAACTCATTAAAATGTCATTGGCGTAAATGTATATTATTTTGAAAAAGTAGTAAGCAATGCCACTAGGAAACGATTACCTGTCAAACGAGATATGACTAAACAGTCTGAAATTCGTACGTAATTGAATTAGTAGCTAACTCTTTGTCTAAGTTTTTGGCGGAGGCATTCAAGGTCGTCATATTTCTAGAAAACGCCCAGAACAAAAGCTATAACGAGCAGCTAAATTGCTAATTCCACAGATTACAGGAGAAAATGTTATAGCATTTACCAAGTGAAAGGCTCAAGACATCGGCATCTACCTGAAACCCAAAACACGACTTTATAAGTGCATCGAAGACGACAAAGCTGAGGCATAAGATAATTCCAAAATGTAATGTACAATAGTAATACAGGTGCAAAACGAGAAGAACGACGCATATTCACGTGGACGACATGAAAGAAGCAAGGCAGATGGCGAAGCCGAAGACCTAGGCGCAAGGAAAACAAGATCAGCAGGACTGATAGAATGCCTAGTGGTCGTCGAGGCCGAAGGGCGAGGGGAAAGAAAACCGAAATAAACAAATTTATATACAGGCTGTCTATTAATTACGGGATCAAACTTCACTAGGTGATTTTAAAAAATAAAAAAATAGTCCAAAATACATAGCTCAATCTCGCTTAAACCCTTGCAAGCGCTAAGTTTGACAGGTTAACAACCTTTTCACGATGGCCACTACCCGTGGTTGGAAGTCACGTTAAGCCGTTAGTCCATTCCATTGGTCGTTGGGCTATTAGTTAATGACCCAATCTGAAGAACAGTCGGCCCTAGTTTGTCACAAGACTACGCCTCATCATCCATCAAAACATTCATCCCATATGGTTATCTCTAAGAATGGTCGGTGTCTCAAGCAAAGTATCAAAGTTATAAGGTCGCATCAGTTGAAAGAAGGCCCGTTGTTTAGCCAGTTACGTGCGGTGTCAAATCACTAAATCACTATCACTATTTGAGATGCCGACCACTCTCATGAGGGTATTTTAAGGCAAATATGTGGTGAAGGATGAGTGTGATGAGTGGTAGTAATGAGTTATGAGGTGTAGTCTTGTTACAAACTCTTCCTTAGAATGGGTTATTTATTAATAACCCAATGACCAATGGAAATACAAGGTCCAACGACTTAACGTGGCTTCGCTCCACGCAGGTGATGGTCTGATATGTCTAAACGATGGTGGGAGTTGATGCGGGTATCATCAGATGATCACTGAGACTATCTGAGGCGCTTTAGACCTATATCATCCTCAAAACCTGACCTCCATGAAGCTGGATTACAGGACCACGCCACGAGTCCCAGTCAATCTACTGTCAAATCATGTCGCTCAACACGGACGAATTCAGGCGTTCTCTGAGGTGACCACTGAGGCGGGCTCTAAAGATGAACCTTGACCTTGCACCGTGTGGGTGGGTGAAGGTTCTTGGCGCACGCTTCACTATTTACCCGCAATGTAGAACAACAGCCAAGCTAACCGACCGAGCCATTACGCTCATTAAACGTGAATAACACTCGATCAGAGAACAAACCTCGGTGAAACAACCTTTGAAAATAAACATTCGGTCATCTGCGTGTTGTTTTCTCTTTGTGGGATTTTCTCTACAATGACAATTGACATTTGTACAAGTCGATTTATTTTACCATTAGTACACAATACACGTAATCAATGATTACTTTAGAGCTGATCTAAAAGTTTCTTAAATGCATCTATAACTTTTCTCTTGCTGTTGTTTGGAAAACTTCGTTGTGAACGCCCTCTACTTCAAAACGCAGCAAATCTGTCTAAACCCTTCAATTCTAACGTGAATTAATGTCTAAGGATTTTTGACTGGGACTCGTGGCGTGGTCCTGTAATCCAGCTTCATGGAGGTCAGGTTTTGAGGATGATATAGGTCTAAAGCGGCTCAGATAGTCTCAGTGATCATCTGATGATACCCACATCAACTCCCACCATCGTTTAGACATATCAGACCATCTCCTGCGTGGTTTGGAAGTCACGTTGGTCCTTATATTTCCATTGGTCATTGGGCTATTAATTAATGACCCATTCTAAGGAAGAGTCGGCCTTAGTTTGTAACAAGACTACACCTCATAACTCATTACTACCACTCATCACACTCATCCTTCACCACATATTTGCCTTAAAATACCCTCATGAGAGTGGTCGGCATCTCAAATAGTGAATATACCAATTTAATATTGCAGAGTGTCTTGTCATTTTCCCCACACCGACGATAAATTTTCTTTCGCGATCATCCAGCACCCGATGCACTTTGCTCCACACCTCATCTGGAACAATCCACCCATGGATTTCACAACTCCAAATCACTCTGGCACAGTACGGTACAATGGGTACATCTCGATCAACATCAAGTACACCCGGGTTGCAACATGACACAGCGTTCAGCGCTGTACTGATGTCAGTACGTACAGAAGGAGGCCAATCGGGCGGCCGCCTCCGCTGACGTGCTCGCTGCTCTCCTTATCACTGCTATCAGCACTATCAGCTTGCGTCAGCTGATTGTATCTACCCGGCCCCTCCCCCACCACCACGCCACTCAGCTGTTATTTGTGTGATGTGGGAGAGGTTGCTGCAAGCAGGGCGTCGCTTCATCTCTTCTGATGTTTTGTGGGTCGGGTTTTCTTTCGGTGTGTGGTACTTCGCTGGTAGTTTTGTTTGATGGACTCGGTGGTTAGTTGTGTGGCAATCCTTGGGTTTAGAGGTATTGGTCTCGTTGATAAAACCTTTCAGAAGGCTACATTTCAGCTAGTCTTTTACCAATCAAATTCAAATAATATTCCATGCACTTACGTACTAGCTTTCAAACTACGGCAATTAATACTAGTATTCAGTAGTTAAGGGGTAAAAGTAACATGAATTAATGATCATTACATCCATATAGGCTGAGTCCGATTATTTACAGATTCACCAAAGGCACATAACGAAATTTCGTAAAAATCAGGCAAAAGAAAGATCCGTAAAGTGGTCACATATATGTGTGTAAATCACTATTTGAGATGCCGACCACTCTCATGAGGGTATTTTAAGGCAAATATGTGGTGAAGATGAGTGTGATGTGTTAGTAATGAGTGTACAAACTAAGGCCGACTCTTCCTTAGAATGCCTCATTAATTAATAGCCCAATGACCAATGGAAATACAAGGACCAACGGCTTAACGTGACTTCCGAACCACGCAGGTGATGGTCTGATATGTCTAAACGATGGTGGGAGTTGATGCGGGTATCATCAGATGATCACTGAGACTATCTGAGCCGCTTTAGACCTATATCATCCTCAAAACCTGACCTCCATGAAGCTGGATTACAGGACCACGCCACGAGTCCCAGTCATTGCTCGTATGGGACGAAATTCAAGGTCACAGCCACTACTGCACACTCTTAAAACACGTGTGACAAGTAACCAACCGGAAACATAAACGCCGAAAGCTCAGTTCCCGAGGCGTGAGTCAGACTCAGCTGTCCGGCCCAGATGTGCGCTGTTTGGCATCGCGCCCAGTCGGTAACGGAGTGCACTGAGTGTGAAACAAAAAATGAAAATTCGCAAAGGATTGAATGGCGGTGAGTTGGCAGAGATTTGCATAGTTGGTGAGGTGCCCGGGCCGCAAGGTGACCGTGGCCTAGAGCTCCCCCGTCCCTCACCCCGGCCGGATCAGCTGAGAGCTTCTCACAACACCGCACAGCTGGTCGTACCATAACACACCATTCACGCATGTCACGAGTAAAAACGTAGGAAGGAAATTTACGAGGACGCTCCTCCTACTCTCCTGAACGCGGCGAGCCCGACAGTGAGCGTTCTTGGAAGGACTGGGTCGCGGGTTCGATTCCCGGCGCAGGCACGAGGGTTTGGATCGCTTTCCCTAAAAGCGTTTTGTGATGCCCACAAACCCTAAGTTAAGTAACTCATTAAAAATGTCATTGGCGTAAATGTATATTATTTTGAAAAAGTAGTAAGCAATGCCACTAGGAAACGATTACCTGTCAAACGAGATATGACTAAACAGTCTGAAATTCGTACGTAATTGAATTAGTAGCTAACTCTTTGTCTAAGTTTTTAGGCGGAGGCATTCAGGTCGTCATATTATTTCTAAAGAAAACGCCCAGAACAAAAGCTATAACGAGCAGCTAAATTGCTAATTCCACAGATTACAGGAGAAAATGTTATAGCATTTACCAAGTGAAAGGCTCAAGACATCGGCATCTACCTGAGGAAACCCAAAACACGACTTTATAAGTGCATCGAAGACGACAAAGCTGAGGCATAAGATAATTCCAAAATGTAATGTACAATAGTAATACAGGTGCAAAACGAGAAGAACGACGCATATTCACGTGGACATGAAAGAAGCAAGGCAGATGGCGAAGCCGAAGACCTAGGCGCAAGGAAAACAAGATCAGCAGGACTGATAGAGTGCCTAGTGGTCGTCGAGGCCGAAGGGCGAGGGGAAAGATTAAACCGAAATAAACAAATTTATATACAGGCTGTCTAATAATTACGGGATCAAACTTCACTAGGTGATTTTAAAAATAAAAAAATAGTCCAAAAATACATAGCTCAATCTCGCTTAGTTTTCCGTCTGTTTATGTGTTTCACTAATTAGTTCTCATCTCCGAGGTAGTAAAGGTATAAACTTAAAACCTTGACACTTGTTAATGTAACTATAACCAATTACAAAAAATAAATTTCAATTATTACCACTTCCGGTTTTAAAATGGCAGCTACACAAAGTTTTCTAAGATTAATAACTCAAAACACTTAAAATGTATAGTAAATATACAGATGTAACAAAACGTGGTAAATTTTTCCAAGTGAACAACAAAATTTTCAAGGCCAAGTTCGTTAAAACCAGAAAACTAAGCGAGATAGGACTTAGTTATTGGACATTTCGTGTTCATTCGCACTTGAACAATCACCTGGTGAAGTTTGATCTCCCAATTACTGGACACTCTGTACATGCTGAGGACGAAGACCGAGTGTACATGAACTACATGCCGAGACGGAGGAGTTACATGTCTGTGAGCTAATTTTGGAGCTATGAAATTATTTTACAATAATTTTTCCTAAATATTTATTACCAAAATGTAAAATTCTATATTTTATTATGTTATTGAATAACTTTTTAATTTTAAAAATTTAATAAATAAGAAGAGTATTAAAACATTAAAATGTGAGTGATTATAGACTTAACAGGGTTTTGGTAACGCCTGCAGTTACCTGTAGACTACTAGCAAAACATTACTGTCTAGAACAAACCGTTCAGTTTTTGCAGGCGTTAACAATAGTAATAATACAAAAAATTGACTACAAAATTTAGCAACTATTGACCATTAATTGGTTTTAACTTTTTTTTATTTAGTTATGATGACTGTTTTATTAGTGGGCCAAAACAAGACCTACATTTTTATATGCAAATTTAGAAGCAGTCAATTAATTGGTTAAGACACCACTTATATTAACTAGACAGTCTGTAGTAAAAAAATGTGTTGTTAATATTTTTAAAATCATAACTTAATTATTACTTTTAATACAATTTAATAAAGAAATGTGACTTTACTAAATGAAATTGTTGGTCATTATATAAAACCAATTTCCTATATAGCCATTTTTATATACCTACTTTTGCTTTGAGACACTGACCAATCCTAGACGGTATTTTAAGGTGAATATGATGGTGAGTGTGATGAGTGTTTTGATGGATGAGAGGTGTAGTCTTGATACAAACTATAGGGCCGACTGTTCCCCAGATTGGGTCATTAATTAAACGATCAATGAAATGGACCAACAGCTTAGCATAACTTACAAACCAGGGGGAGTGAAAAG